>JAAXNX010001285.1:0-18828 GCA_036491905.1 Folsomia manolachei
GTTCAGGTTATTAATCATTATCAACTTCATAGACTGGATGTCTCTTATTTTTTCATCGTTTCGCTTGTTAACGTTATTGAATGTGAAAAGGGCTGCAACCAGTCTGCTGGGTGATTGATGTAAGCCCCACACTCATCCAATAACATTTACTCATTCACATTTATGTACAGATTCAAATCATTGGAAAAGTGTCGTATTTCTGTGCTTATCTTTATCACAAATTAGCAACTTGATAATAATAATAGCATCAGATAAAATCCTATTAAGCCGTTTAACCCTTGAAATGATTGGTTATTTATGGAATGCTGAGTGTATAAACTATAATGTATCATAGAATTCAACAGAATTATTGCAGAAGACACACGGGTGGGTGACTTGCTAGAGGTTAGGGTAAAATATTATGAGTTATAAATCTCGAGGGTGGGCGACACAAGAACAAAAGAACGAGGTAGCAGATGTGGTTGATGAATTTATGTGAAGTTGTATGACGAGGAAGGAGCTGGAGCTGATTGGAAATAATGTTGAAGTGGGAAAGCACAACGGAACAGAAGGGATTTATGCAGATGAAGGGATTTGTGTGTAATGTATCCAATTCAGACAGGTAGGCAAAGAAGGTATAAAAGTACGGGGGACCAGAAGGAGGACCAGATTTTTCACAAAAAGGCCAGAGTATGACAAAGGGTAAGAAATAGTTATTGGTTTGGCAGTGTATCACTTTAACCTTTCATACCCTCAACAAACTTTACAGCCAGTTATCTCAAAAACGAAAATTGAAATAGACATGAACACAGACCAACAACAAGCTCTTTTTTTGAATAAGAATTGCAAATTTATGAGTTTCTAACCTTTCATTCTAAGCTTGAGCCCTGTAAACCTTATGAAGGTATTGGTTTTTCTGTCCAAGGCACGCGTGCTGCAGTTGCTTTGTCTTTAAGTTTTGCACACATTTGACAAAGTAATAGAATACCACAACTAGTTTACAATCTGAAAGTATAAAATTAAAGGGTATTTGTTAGATTTTTGTACTAGAATGAATTGGACAGATTTTAATAAATCCAACACGTTATTAATAAAATGTATCGTTTTTGGTACTAGTGCAACAAAATAGTGCAACTGCATACACATTATTCATCAAATTATTATACTCTAAATAAGTACTAAAATGTAGTTAGATATATTAAAGGGATTCTCTGGATGAGTATAAAATAGCTTGTATACGGAAAGGGAGAGAGTCTCTCATAGACGTGAATGATTGGCATAAATCGGGTTAGAAGCTTGTTTATTGTTTCTGAGCTATCCTTTACACAAAGAGCATTTATGGAAGGATGAAAAGGGTTGAGCTGATTTGATGGACAGAGAACTTAATACGATCTCAACAAGAGGGTTGGATCATCGCACGATGGCAACTTATGTATACCATTTCTCTCTCTCTCTGCCTGTATCTATCTCTGGTCAAGTAAATGGAGCCAAACAAGTGTCGAATTACATACCTTATGTACAGGGACAAACGGAGCTTTTAAATCAAATCTGTGCTCTTCTTTTTCCTTCATTGCTAATAGGAATGAAATATGAACAAATTCATAACATTCACAACTACAAAAGATCTCTTATGGTAACAAAAACAATAAGGAAACGATCATTTGATGGTTTCATGTCGTGCAGTGTTCGTACTCTTCGTACCGCAATGCAGCATTGTGCACAATCGTTGCAGAAACTCACCAAAAACAAATCCTAAATTTTGTAAGAGGCTAACATGAAGGAACCCACCAAGACTTTGGATTTGTACAATCAAGTGTGAAAGCACTAATTCGAGGCCAAAAAGACTTGTCTCTGTGTTATGTTGCGATGTGTCTTATCGCTCATCTAATGTAATCTTTTGACGCGCCGATGTGCAGGGACTGAGTAAAATCTGGGAATTTGGCACTGCCTACAAACAATTTCTCCTTGTAATACAGATATATTATGGAAGAAAAAAGATCTACACTTGCTCTACACGGTTATGGTTCATGGTCAACAAATCTGTGGTGCATGGGCCCCACAGGACTGCCATTGTCGGTCGACACCGTACACCGAGTTTTTTCACCCTTGATCAAACAGTAAACCACCTTTCACCGCCGTTTCAATTCATATTCTAACAAAAGTCAGAGTCAATTTCATGTCCTGGAATCAGTCCAGCCATCCAAAATTCAGTCTAGTCGACCGTCGACGATGTGATCCTCCGTTTATGTGTACATCACAACCGCTGCAACTTCTTTTAAGATCAAATATCGACTAGAAAAGGAAGACCAGCAAAAAGTTTTATGCACTCTTTCCAAATAAAATGTTTATCCGAGTGTTTGCCTCATCACGCAAACAAAGTCGCTTGATTATGACATGTGTCAATTTCTATCCATCAAAGTAACGACCTACCACAAACAAAAATCAAATCATACGCTTAATTCGCCCCACTTAAAATAAAAATGACTGCGTATCAGTAGTAGTTGAAAATTATGGTATGTAGCCAAATGCACGACGGCATGCATAATTTTTTAGTTTTCCAATCTGTTTCTGAAACCGAGACATTTATGCTTTACGAAATGAGGCAAATTGAGATAAAATTGCAATATAATTTCCAGTTCTTAAAAATGCTTTAAAAGTCCTTCCTGACTAAATGGTCTACAACGAGGGACTCGACACCCAAAATTCACACCTTGTTTTTTTTGTTTCCTATCCAGTTTTAGGTAAAATTGATAAAGCACAAAATTAAAAATGGAATAAAACGAAACAAACAAATAAACATCTTGCAGGACTGTGGTCTTTGGTTATAAAAAGTTTTTTTGCTCGGTGTCTCAAATCTCACCTCACTCAACACAGCTTAACTCGCCACAAGCTCAGTTGTTCCTTCTTATTGAATAAAGTAAAGGAAAACACTTTTGGATTGTCAACCAACCATTCTGCGGCCAACTTCTCTTTTTACGTTTTTCTTTTCCGTATTTGGATGTGCTCTTTATGGAATCTTTATGAAACTTGAACTGAGAAATATGAGCCGAATAAATGAATAATTGGCATTTTGTCATGTTTTAAATAAAACCGACCACATAGCCGCAGCAGCAGGTCAGGCTGGGGTTCCATTCATTAAGTAGATGTGAATTAAAACAAGATGGCAACGCACAAATCCACATAATAAGTATGTTCCCCTCTCATCCGGCAATCAGCATCTTGCTTCCTTTTCCAGAATGATTTTACCTTGAGTAAAATGTGGTTTATAGTTTATAAATGTTGGCAGTTGTGTAAAGTTGTTGCAAAGCAAATACCTAAAAAATAAGTGTTCTGAACAGGGATAAGCAAACACTCACTTATTCATCAGAGTTATGGACAAATAAATGTTTAAGGATGATGAAAAAGAAGGACAATGCTCTGTTGAATGCTTTTTGTGAAATGGCTTTTAAGAGTGTGGGGGATTAAGGTGGTTGGGAAGAAAGAGGGGCTAATGTGTTTGGTACACAAATTATAAGGGTCCTCTCCAGGGTCTTGTCTCAAATTCAACCAGTGTCAAATTCCTTGTTGCCCGCACCTCACTCAACACAATTGTTCTTGTCCTCTAAGCTTCTTCTGTGTGATGTAATGCAATGTGTTGTCACGCAATACAAAGACTTTGGCTGAATGGTGCAGGGTGAGAAAATAGAAAATGTTTAAAATAAAAAAAATGCCGTATATTCCAACCCTCTAACAAATAAATTACTAGGTAACTAATCAACACAATGAAAATCTTGTTATCAATGTTTGCTTTTCATAGTTTATC
Source organism: Folsomia manolachei (assembly GCA_036491905.1). Classification (NCBI taxonomy): domain Eukaryota; kingdom Metazoa; phylum Arthropoda; class Collembola; order Entomobryomorpha; family Isotomidae; genus Folsomia; species Folsomia manolachei. Next base: position 3,782 of record JAAXNX010001285.1, read on the forward strand.
ACTACCCACCCACCCCACTCTCTACTCAATTCATTAATAAATACATCGTGGTAAAATACAAAACGTGTAATTTGGAGTGTCCCCATGCATCCTTTTTATACGTACCACTTCCTCACACACAAATCATAAAAACTATTTACAAATATGGCACTAACCAAATCTCTGGGTTCTTTTATTACTATTTTTCATTTATGATTACCACAAATAGAGAGTAAGGTCTTCAATCGGGAGATACAAATCCAGCTACTGATTTTTGAGATGGGTGGGTTACAAATGGAGACTGAAATTCTTGAAATTTTTTATACTAATTTATTTTTCGTAGATATGTACTTGAAAGTTGACGTGAACGAGTCAAGTAAATAATTGAACTTTTCCTTCTTTCGTTGCGTAAGGTATCTCAAGTAACGAGTTATGTCGGTAATGCTAATACAACGCGTTTGGATTAGTGCCAATATGTATAGAACAATGGCTCAATGCACATTAATCAGTTACACGGATACTATAACCATGTGCAAGAAGAGCTTTTCCATGAGCAATATATGCCATGATGAGTTGAATGGGAAGACCTTTCTTGTTTTACTATGGAGCATGGAAATAATTACGGATCAAATATCACCAAAAGGTAATCATGATCCTGAAGTTCACTCATCACAATATCCTTGTGATCTCTTTAACTTGAGCTGTGCAAGGATCGTTCGCTTTTCTCATTGGTTTCTTCGTCGTTACAAACAAAGTACGTACTAAATTGCCACAAGCTCACATTTGGTTCAATACGCTTCTGGATGGATGAACTTGAAGCACGAGCAAAGGTGTTGGTTTCTCATATTTTCTACTTCAAATATTTACAGTATTACTTGTGTTGCCCGTAACTTGTGGTTTCCGAACATTTAATCAGTTAATCTAATACCACTGATACAACTAGTAAAGCCCAGTTATGCATAGTTAAAATGTATATATTTATGGTTATACCAATTGGTGCATATTACTAATTAGTTTTCAATTCTTAGAAGATATAAGGTCAATTAATGAGCCATGGAGAATTCAAAAAAGAAAAATCAATATATGCACCAATTGCGGCGAGTGTTCCTTAAAATCTAGCAATTCTGACGAGTAAGTAAGTCAATAATAGATAAATGAGTCCTTGTGGAATGAAAAGGTGACGGATTCATCTTATCCCGTTGAAATTGTTCCTGCCACCGATTTCCCAAGACTCCAACAACTTACTTGTAAAAGAGTCGGAATGGGAGAAAGTGGGCAAATTAATCGGAAACTGGTCGGAAGGTAGCGTCTTTTTTCCACAGGATATACCCATTAGTTCGTCGTATAGCAGACAAGTATCATCAACTACTGGGGATATGTGTATCCTAGTAATTGTTGGTTCTGTTTGAAAAGAAGAGGGCAAAAGAAAGTGCAGCATAGCCACTCCCAGAGTGAGATGGATGGAAAAGTGGACCAGAGAATCAAAGGTGAATTTAGTAGTATTGACTATACTTGCCGCTGCCGCCTTGCTCTTGTAAAGTAATTCGGTGATGGAGTGGTGTTTTGCTTCTTTTTACTTTCTGCTTTGTGCTCCGAGTTTGTTTTCAACTTGTTTTACACAGTTCAAGTTTGTACACTGAGTGGTCGGTTGCGGGGAGATGAATGGAAAGTGAGAAATCGACTCATTAACAGAATTGGATCGGTTATTCAAATGAGACGCAGAGTGGAGTGAGTGAAACTAATTGACGCGTGCAGATGGATGCTGAATGGAAACAAAGAGCCCATTATTGGGACTTTCTCGAACTTTCTCGAAAACCGATTTCATTACGAGTCAATATTATTTGATCAAATCTGATTTCTTGGCGTTATCCTAATCATAAGAATTAAGTTAAATATGTGAGTTGGTCAGAGTTCTTGGTACAATTGTACTTAGTACCTGATTTTTGGACAGGGGTTGCTGTGGGGAAAGTGGAATGGGGAGCTAGATAATGGAGTCTCCTCCAATCCGAGGGAGAAAGACTAGGATACGGGTTGATAGGGANCTCCAATCCGAGGGAGAAAGACTAGGATACGGGTTGATAGGGAAATCTAATTATCTACAACCAACCACACATACTGAGTGTCCTTGTATGTATCACATAACAAACAAGTAAGGGGAGTGGTGGCTCATGGAATTGAGTCGAAATGATGTGAGTGGACATCTCACCCTCGGCTGGCTTTGGATCCATTCCATTTCATATCCGTTCCCATGTTTTGTCTGCAGGAGGCAATTGAGGGAAGCAACAGAGAATGGGATAGTTTCCAACACATATTCCATGTTATAACATAGTTTGTGAGAAGGAAAGCAAGGAAACAGAGAAATTGAGGCAGGAATGGAGGAGGATTGGCTCTCCTAAAGGACGCATGTTTAGAGGAAGGCGTGGAATTGTAACCGAAACGGTAAAAACTCTATTACGTCCCGATAAACCAATCGGGGCAACGAATAGAAAATCGGATGGGGGTTGCGCATTCGGAAAATTGTCTCAGAATCACACATAAATCGCTCCCAGTGTGTTAAGTACCCATGGAAAAAGCGGATTTGTCTTTGTACCCACAAACACAACTAACCAAACCAACAAACCCACAACTATCCAGACATACCTTATGTAGCCATGCTGTCAGAAAGTAGGAAATGAGCCCTGCAACTCTAAGCCCCAATGAACACCGTTGGAGTCGGGACACTAGAATTTCCTTCACTCTTCATCAGTCCTTCTTCTAGGCTCGTCTCCAGTACGACACACTCCGCTCCAGTATCCTACCCCTCAAAGTTGTTAAAGCATCTGGTACGGTTCGTCTCAAAAATCACTTCAAGAAACCCGTACCTGCGCCTCCGACTTAATTGTTATCACACCTCAATAGTCACCTTCGGGAAGTAAATGGTCGAAAAATCAGAAAAGTCGTTCATTAATTCGGAAGCAAATCCTGTGAAATCAAATCAAATTCTAGGAAATTATCAAATCAAAGAGGAAACCGTGTCCTTCCACTCATTTCCTGGACTCAGAATTGCGACTTGCTTACTTAAAACAACTTTCTCCTAGTCTGGGATGAAGCCAGTTGGAAAAGAATAAGCTGGTTATTATCCAGTTATGTATATCATTTGACATGTGTTAATCTACTTGCTACACATTTTTAGAACTTGTGTAAGCCGTGTTCTATGAAACGACATAACTTGTTTGTAACAAAAGTTTGCACGGATTTGGAAAAATGCAGTTGTGAAAGTAATTAAACTCTGTGCTTCTAAAATTGTTTCTGGATTGGAACAAGACCGTGATATTCTGAGTTCTCCTGTTAACAAGTGGAAGTTAATATTTCTGTGTGGAAACAATAAGGATCTGACTGAGACAAGGAAATGCCTCGAGACTCGGATTCTAGTGGGAGTTGCAGCCCCGTCCATGTCACAAGAAGCCCCAGTCCCAAATCTCAGAAAGTATCGCCTTTCTCCATCGCCAGTATTTTAGCTTCTTCCTCAAACCATCATGTGGCAAATAAGTCACATCGGGAGGAAGGAGCGGAGTCTCTCATTCCTCATGATGCCAGTATTTTGGCCAGGTGAGATTCACATTTCTCATTTTAATACCACACAGAAACAACCAGAAACATGTATGCAAATGATACGGAGCACCGTTTGAAATACTATTTCCCATCAGATAAGTTTCAGTCATACAAGGAATTTGAATTGAAGCCGTAAGAGTGTCTTCACCCACATTGATATATTGATATATGTTTAGCTATTTTGTGGTACTCAATTAATTGAAGCACATGATTGGCGTGAATGATATCAATCCCAGCCATACTCGAGTTTCTTATATTTTTCATTCTTATGGATGATTCTGTATCTGCGGTGGCATATATAGGCAGACTTAACTGCATGAATCTTAAACATCTCGGAATTAAACATTCGACGAAATTCTTGCATTTTCATTACTTGATTACTTAAAGTTTTGCTGCATTGTAAATCTATACATTTATGATTGATGACTACGAAGTTCTTGTTTTGTCTTTTCCTTGTATCTTAAAGAAATAAACTCATCCAAGAACTGTATTCAATCTATCGCACTACATCTCCTGGCACTGGAGTGATTTCACGCCGCACAAAGATGCCGGATAATATCGGTACAATTTGTGCGGAACTCCAAACCTGCTGGATTAATCAGATACACTAAATCTAATACTTACGAGTAAAAGTTAGCCAAGTATGTTGTGAGCCTTTGCTGGAAGGAAAATTGGTTTAGTTTTGGCAATTTACATGAAGCACAAATTTAGTGGGGCTTGTAAATAGGATTTCTAGTTATCGTCCAATATCACTTTTCCGCTTAAAAAATATGGCTTCACCACGAGCAAGAGTAAATCCTTTACATGTGAATCACCAAACGCATGAGATAAGGTAGAGAACAGAATTAAATAAAAGCATTGTCATACGTTTCTCACATCAGAATTCAGTCAGTGCCTGTAACATAGATGAAATATTAGTTTAGTGATTATTGGACCAATTCTGAAATAAAAGGAAGCCTTTCAATTTTGTCTTTTACATATGATCGAAGCCTATACACATTTTACATAAGCAAAGCCAAACAATAATCGCCTGTAACATGGTGTGTGTGATTAATTTCCACTGCATTACCAAAGAAGCCAATCCAATTTACATAAAGGACTTAAGTGAGACGGTCAATCCTTCTAAACTGCGTCTATTTTCCTCGATATTACAAATCGGGCAATTACAGATTTTCCATTATTTGTCGCCAAATTTTTACCAAAAAAAAGTCTGTCACCGATACATTTAGCAAATAACATAAATACATAAATAGTAATCTCAACAACAAGTAATTTCAAAAATTCCAGTAGTCATCCTGATGGTTCCTAGCCATAATGGCTACGCCATTACTGCAAAAATATTCTAAAATGCTCCCAGTGCTGACAAAAACGGACTATGGATTTAACAATTATGACGAATGGGAATATGTAGATGAATACAAATAATTTCAAGTTCCTCTGTATTAAAGCGAGGCATACATACAGACAAAGGGACACGAGGCATAGGCTTGAGTACTTACGAAGGGATCCCCGCCCAGCCCTAAACACTTCGTTTAAACCTTCATCAGCCCTTCAGTGCCCAATAAGAGTGTTGAAATCAAAGTTTTTTTATATTTCCAGGTTGGGTTTGGTCTCTCCATTGGCATTTTCTCCCCAGCATTCTGCTGCAATCATGAGTTTGTATGGTGCCACTGATTTCCAACGTTCGGCTGCCTGTTGGTATCCTTGGTCCTCCTTAGCCCAACCCTTTGGTCTGGCCTCCCATCATCATCCCAACACGATGTCCTCTCGTTCTCCACCCCCAGCCCACCAGAGCACCCACCGTTCTCTCGGTTTGTCATTTTATCTAATCAACACTTATAATCTGACACTCTCACTAATTACCCAAATGCAAATGAACCCTAATTTAATTCAACCAACTTAATTTTCTCTTCCAACTTGTTGAAACCTTGTTGTAATTCCATTAATTCTCCCGTATTACATATGTACCTCATGTTTCTTACCCCTAGTCAAGGGCACTCATTTAAACAATGTGACACGCCGCTAATTGCACCAGATTAAGATACCTCATTTCATGACACACCTATAATTTTTTCCAGCAGTTCGTGGAGACCGGAAGTCGCCGGCGGCAAGGTCAGAATGTTGTTCTTCCGACAGTCGTCCGAATTCTCGGGGAAGTTCCATTGAAATCCGATTGAGTCAAGGGACAAGGGACAAAGGGGTATCCGGAGACGGTGAGAGTGATGACGGTGTGGACTTTGAGTCGGAAAGGCACATCAGTGGTTCTGGAAGCATTGGGACGAATGGGTCCCCATCACAGGGAAACTCTGAGAATAATAATAATAAATCGGGTGGTGTGACAGGCAGCTCGGGTCATTCCAACAATAATCTTAATGGAGGTGGAAGTAATAGCAAACGGAAAAAGAAAACTCGGACAGTGTTCTCTCGAAGTCAAGTATTTCAACTGGAGTCCACCTTTGATGTCAAGCGCTATTTGTCAAGTAGTGAGCGAGCTGGGTTGGCTGCCTCACTTCATCTCACGGAGACTCAGGTATGTCAAGTGTCTAATATCAATTGTAATAGTAATATAAGGATAACTCACCAGTTGCATCAATGTATGCTGATTACTAATTTTGCAAAACACTCATAACAATCAAAATTGTTTCCACAGGTCAAAATATGGTTTCAAAATCGAAGAAACAAGGTAATCATACATTTTTTGTTTAATAGCTTATACTTTCCTTATGTAATATTGCTGGAATTGTTTAATCATTCATCCATTAATTCAATTTAGTGGAAACGCCAACTAGCTGCCGAGTTGGAGGCAGCAAATATAGCCCACGCTGCCCAGCGATTAGTCCGTGTTCCCATTCTATACCATGAGGCTCATCACACTGGTCAAGAAACCGGAAATGGAGGAAACGGGAACTCATCCCATCAAAATCTAGCTGCCTCCTATCCATCCCTTCCTTACTACCAACAATTTGGTATGTCACCGAGCTCAATGAGTTCATCCTCTCCGGCCACACAACAGTCTCGAAATTCCCAACAACTCTCGTCTCTAGTCTAATAACAAGTGTAGTGGTTAATAATTTACTGGGTGCACCACATTCCATTCACCCACGAGACAAACAATAAAATAAGTGTGGTCCTCCAATGTAGTCAGTAGTACATGGGTTCCACCAGCACTTCATCAATCAACCGTGGCATTTTCCCGTCGTATGCTCTCTTTCTCTCCATTCTGTGACATGACAGGACAACGGAAAACCTAACCACCACTCACTTACCCCTTTCTCCAGATCCGGCTTGGAAAGTTGAGACACTGTTCCTTCTTTTTTTATGTACGCCAAAGGTTTGCTTTCAATATTGCAAAGAAATAAAATCACGGCGGCGACAAGTGCGCGGATGCGAGGGACAGTTTTCTCCAAAAATGGACTAGACTCCGTGATGTGGATCATTTCGACTGGTATTAATTATGGTACACGCTTAATTAAGTTTAAGAATGATGGGTTATTGTAACCATCAATAGTGGTCGACACTGCAAAAGGTGGCCTAATCGGTGAGTAATTCAAGAATAGTGAATAACATCAACTGACTTAGGGGAGATGAAAATTTTCCCGTTGAAAAATGTCACTTTGTTCCCTGTGGCTCGCTTGTGTAGAGCCTTGTTTAGTTAAAATAATGAAATCGCAAGTCCATATCTGCATATTTATTGTGTTTTTTTAAGTTTTGCTGTAATTTCAAAACTCCACCCTCATCAAATTTTGTCAGTGGTGTGGGATTTATGTAATATCATTATTTAAAATGGAGTTTCATAAGAAATTATAATATTAAAGTAAGTAGATTGAATGAGACTGGTGTGGGGTAAAACAGACTAAAATGTCAATTGTAATAATTATGTATATGGCAGCAGCTACATGCTGCAATTGGACACGTGCATTGTTCAGAATGGGAGCATTTTTAATCTCAAGCTGTAAGAAATGTTCAGTTGTCAAATATTATTAAAAAGCTTCATAATTCGAAAAAAAACCTGTTCTGTGTGATCCTTTTATTTGCATGCGTGTATAGACATTTGAAGTGTCGCATTTGTGTACTTAATGCCAGTCTTACGTTTAATTTTGAGTTTCTGAAATCAAAATTAAAGCATTATTTAGTAGAAATTTATACAAAAATTCTCAAAAATATTTTCCTGTCGCACTGATACGTGAAGAGGGTAAAACAAGTTGTTATTTAATTTATTAGCTTCATTTTCATCAAATGACTAAAACTGGATGAATTGAAGTGTTCTGCTGTTATTACTGCCTCTGTTACTGGTTAGAAGGTTCATTTTAGAAGTTTCAAGTTAGTTAGAATTGACGCATCTGCCATGTTCCCTCTTACTCGCTCCGCTTTCTCCTCTTACTCCTCGTATTACAAAACAATGGCCTTCTGGCCTCTCTGGATAGATTCCTAAAAACAAGACTCATTATTAATGAGTCATTAAAGACAACGTTCAATAAGAAGAGTGTAAAAATCACCTTACTGGCACTAGTGTGCCCGTAACTGTATCATTCATAGAACTGTGATTTTTACTTTCAAATCGAAACTTAGAAATCAGATTATTCTCCTTTGATTTTCAGCTTATCATTAGAAACTATTGTGATTGACTTTTAAAATGAGACCGAAATATATTAAGCAGGATTTAACCACCTCGTTAAAGTGTATACAACTCATAAAAACATGCCGCAAATATCTATCTATCTATAAAAGTATTGGAGCGATAAAGGATTTACAACCCAACCATGTTGTCGGGGAACTTGACAAAGCAAGTACAGATATCACTCCTGCTACATTCCGTAACTATAACACAACATCAAATTAGAGTTGGGTTTGTTGAAGTGACTGCACAAGGCATGGATCGACTATTTTATGAAAATAGTCGCGATCTCCCGTAATGGAGGAAAAGATTGGTTGGCTTTTACTCTGGAATTGCTATCCAGTATTTTGGGGAAATTGGTAATCGAAAGTGGGAGGCTGGCTGGTTGGTTCAGATATTGCATGTGCATCTCTTGATATCCTGTTGGTAAAAAGAAGGAGAGGAGACGGAGAAAGTGTTGAAAAGAGGAGTTTGGTCGCATGGCAAAATGTTGTAGCAATAAATCCACCCTTGAGAAAGCTTTTTCAACCACCACACCCAGAAATGACTCTATTTTCTTCCTAATCTTATTGACTGTACGGAGAAAACGAGAAGCAATATTTCTTTCCTGGCTTGCTGCATCGTCAGCCAGTATTTGCTGCTTACCCTTACCCATTACGACAGAGTAGAAGAAAGGCAAAGATGAGATAAGATGGCTGAATAGCCTGCGACTATTGTCAACAACCAAATTACATTTTTGTCTTCCTCTCCTACCATTATTGTTGCTCTCCGTAGGTAGACATTCTTCAAAGTACAGAGCAAAGCAATTGCAACACAATGAGTATAAATACTCTGTTATATTCACATCCATTTCTTACAATTTGTCTAAATTACTTACTATTGAACTGACAATCAGAATTTTCACAATTTTTGTATCTAAAATGTTTGCAAAATGAGTCCATCTAGCATGACAGATTAATGTAATGTTGATATGGTTAAGGAAATCTGAAGCATCTGAATCGTAAATAGATAGATTCGAAATTAAATTTGTTGAACCCATAGGTAGCGTGTAGGCCACAGTGGAAGCGAATTGACTCATCTCGCAAAGTTCACCAGGATTCTCGATTCGATCTTGGGAAGCAAGTAAACAGCTAAAAGATTAGCCACGCCATGCCATTCCTTGTTCATCATTTTATGGTATTGCATGCCGCAATTTAATCAGATTACGATTACCACCCACCCACCCAAATAACTACTTTTTTCTTTGAGTTATGACATCTTCATTGAACCCCCCAAATTAAATGGATTCAAGTATTTAGTTGATGTTGTAAATGACAAGGACACTTTATTTCACATTTATTTTTTTCACATTTATTTCACAACTACAGAACCCATAACTTGTAAATGTGTTCTATGTACTTTCACACAAACAACCTCAACTGTGAACATTGTACCTCAATTTAATTAATTGCCCACTTTCAAAACATTCCTGATTCAACTTTCCTGTAAATTTATAACCAACAAGTTTAATTATAAAGTTGTCTTTGCCACCGTAAGTTGTTTGAATAATTGGAGTGGTCCCCGTAAAAGTAGACTTGATCATTATATTGAGTTGCGGGGCTGCCCAGGGCTTTAATTACGCTCCACTAGTTAGTTGTTGGTTAGTTTGACTTTGTGATGGCGTAAAGGCGTGAAGCCATCATCTCCTTATCATCAGCCCCGACCGAATGATGACAGAGGGAGGCGGAAGGTGATTAAAGGAGGATCCATTTCCATTCTCTCTTTATTTCTCAGGTATTTTAGTGGGTTGGGGAGAAACATTCATGTGCAAAGGCTAATTTCTGTAATGAAAGGTCCTCTCCCTGCTCTGGTTACGGGTTTGACAGACGAGGGGCATTTATGTAATTAGTACAACATTAAAAGCGATATTTAATCACACACGGACACCAAAATGTTACTACTGCACCCCTCCTCGATCACTATTCACCACAAAGCATGCGACGGATGGAGGATTTTCTTCCCATGCTTTCCTTTTGTTTGCATGATTCTTCATGCCCACTCTGCCTCTTGTTCTCCTCTTTGAAGTTAGTCCGTCATAGTTCATGTAGCCATTGTCTGCCTCTTCTGGAGTGTATTATTGTGAAATCGGATCCTTTCCTGATTCATCCGAGGCAACTATATAAATAATTGTATAAGGTCGGCTCTAATTTTGTTTTACTTTACAGTTTTACACTGATTTCAATTTGGCTGGTTATTAAATCATCCGATTTCTAGGAAGCTTTTCCTTTTGTCAATCTGCTAACTCAAGTACCTGCATAAGTACAAAGTAGCAACTTCCGTAATTGAAAGTGGTTCATTTAGTTAAAAACGACCACTTGGTTTTAAGCCATTGAACACAACTTCATTTGACAAACATCCAGGTCGTTGCCAAGTTGGTTAAATAAAAAGTTTGACTCCCATCGAATATCAAAAGAACTGGGTTCAATTCCAATTATCAGATACTTACATCCTATTAATGGATAAGATACACAACAATTTGCAGTCATAACTGTATTTCATCACAGTTGAAGTAAAATGGAATGAGGCTTCATTACGTAAAAGGGTTAAAGAGTACTGCACTTGGAGCTGAAATTGACTTGGTTCTGAATGAGTAACAAACAAACAATATGGAAGCTGACCACTCAGATCATTAAATTAAATTGATGAGTTTTCCCTCATCACTTGATTCTTTTTCCTGTTTAATATATATATTTTGGAATACTCATTGTGTGAGCCACCCTTTAATCTGTGACACGCAACGCACACTTCAATCCAGTAAGTATTTGTGTTTTACTCTTTTCATCTCATTTTATCTCGACTCTAACTAGAAAACAACCAGCTTTCCGTAACTGGAAACAATAACATATTGCATTCATCCAATACGCTACTTAGACTTTATTTTAAGGCATGATGCCATGCCATATGAGGAAATGATCAAACTCCAAAAAGCAATGTCGATTAAAAAATAAATATGAGATGGGAAAGTAAGCGTTTTGTAGTGGTTCATAACGACCATTCAATGAATGGCATTCATGCGGGCATGTGGCCGGTTGCGGATTGGATCTGCGGCTGCGGTATTAAAAAAGAAAATTAATTAAACCTCAGGAACAAGCCTTATGTACAATCTTCAGCTTCCTCTCACTTAGTAAAAGTTTGTAAAGGGAGGGTAATGATTTCGTGACAGAGAAAATTAGAAAACTTTCTTCACGTCTGAGATCCAAGAAGGCAAGGAGTAAAAAATTACTCATGTACCACAACATAGTTACCATGCTCGACAATCCACTGCAGTCAAACCCATCAACATTAAAGCCGATGGATGGACAAGTTCAAGCCCAACAAAGCAGATGGGATGGATGGATTGAGGGGAGAGAAAGAAGCCATAAATGGAAGGATTACTGAATTGAACAAAAAACTCTCAATGGTAGAAAGTAAGTAAAAGTGATCAAACTCAAGTACATGGGAGCAAACCAATTCATATTATTTATTAATCATCCAACCTTCCTCTAATGCCTTAAGTACTGGTATATGAAGTTATATGCTTTGCTGGTTTGTGGAACTTGGCAAATCCAAAACTGGTTGGTGCGTGGAAGCAGATAGTCTCGGGACAAATACAAATAAATAATGCAGAGAAATTACCAAGTGAGTGTGGTAGGTATGTACATTTGTATTTTTTGAATGTGCTCTACTCATCTCAGCTAAGAGTTGAGTTGAGCCAACGCCCTTTTATGATTGTCTTTTTAACTTTTTTATTAACAACACATGCTCTTCAATTCAATGCTTGCTTGGATGGAGGACAGGATTCGCCTCTACAAACAATTACTTTTAACGTACTCTCAATCCAACAAACCCCAATTTTGTGCACGGCAAAATACACAAGACAACGGTCTCCATTAATAAACAACTGCTTGACATGAGGAATTTTATTTTACTTCCAAATTGAAACGAACTCTGCCTTAAAACTCTGCATATGGTGGCTCATCCCTCAAATGCATTTCCCAAATGATCCCATTACGAAAATTGTGCCGATCAAAAAACTTGCTTGATCCCAACCTAGCAGGATGAACGTGAAGTGACGAAAAGAAAGCGGACAAAAAAATACTTTTGTTAAACTCTTGCATCCCGACTGATTGATCCTCGTTTGAAGTAGAGCAATCGGAGAAGTTTGCTCTCAGTTGAGCCTTTATTTATGCATTTGGATTGGATTGCCTACTTTGTCACTATTACAGATCAGCGTAAGAGTCGTCAGTCAGGAGTAAGTTGGTACAATAAAGGAAAAATGTATAAGCTAGGAATTTGATACATGCACTTTACTTCGGGGGCCAATGCCAATAACACAGATCCATTGAAAGGTCCAATTTGGACCTCTTGAAATCTTTCTGTCCTTCGAATTTTCAAAATAGAAAATACGTCCAACATAGACACACAATTTCATAGGAAAAAAACGTATGCCTGATTTTCCAGAGCATTTTACTTTGCATCAATAATTCAATAATACTGAAGCAGTTGTTCCATATGCCATGTATGCAGTGGACAGAATGCACCATTCAGTAGGAGAGATAAGTTAAAGAAATAAATGTCTATTCCAAGAAGAAGTCAAAGGTGTTGGATTTAGTTTTGTAGAGTGGAGGAGAGACAATACTGAGACACCGCAGAGACAATCAATCACCATTTATATCTATCGCTTTTGGGATTCTGATCCGAATTCGGGGTCTTAAAACCTTTGCCTTTTCACCCTTATTAATTTATCGCTCTTCTGAGGTTTGGAAATCCTCGTCCTTTAACACTACAGTATGCCACAATCCTCACCATTTCCGTACTTACAATGAACCCCCTTTCTCAAGGGATTCAACAACCAACCAAAATTTTTTATTTGCACATCACATCTTCAATCTTTTTCCGATAACTTTTCCCGAACCAACCATCTGTACAAAATCTTTATAAATATATGCTCCACTTTCTTTTTTCTTACAAATCTTTTTTTCGTCACACGGACTCGAATTTTTTTAATTGTAAAACTTACAATCTTTCCGTACTTTCATTTTGCTCAATATTGAAGCAATTATATTGTTGTCACCTTGCTAAATGAGATATGCCATGCTTTATGCAATGAAACGCGTCAAATGTCAATTTTCATACTTTGTTTTCTTTATTTTTCTACCAATTACTACCACGTACAGAGTGAGTTAGACAGCTACTGAACAGGACAGAGCTGAACGGATTTATAAACAGTCCAAGCAGTTGATGTGTTTCATTTAATTTTTAGCTTAAGCTGACATCGATTCTCTAATGCTGAATGCTGCAAATAAAGCGGATGGCAAGCGAGATATTTTGATATAAAATCGCTTGCTAAGTAAGCTTAATTGGACATCCGCTAATTCAAGTAATGTTTTTGTACGACGAAGAGGCTTGTCACAAAAACCCTTCGACATGATAAGACATTTTTACACAACTGGCAATGCAAATAATGCAATAAAGTTAATAATGTAAAGCATGTAAATAAGGCAAAGTTGTTTTATTGTCGTGATCGATAAGTTTTGGGTTTCAATCTACACATTAGTTCTACGTATTACATAACATGTAAATGTCAACTTCTTTAGTATTTTGAATTGTTTGTATGTAAAGCAATAATAATAATGTGTGCATGAAGGAAAGGTTTGTTGCGTATGGGGTTTAATTACGAAAGCGTTTTTGTCACCCGATATTATAACCCCGTGCAAGTTTTTATTGTCTTCGGGAAGAGTTCTCGGTAAATGATGAAGTGATCGCACAATTCTGAGATGACGCCATATTGTGCATAATTGGTGAACAGTAATTTCAGTTAAACAAGCCTAATTCACATTAGTTTTAATTGACATAGAAAATGTAACAAGACGGTAGAAACAGGAATGACCTTTAATTACACTAAAAACTACAGATATGATATGCAATGCAAACAAACAAAAGTGGCTCAAAAAAGAAAAGGGTTTAAAAAGTTTTTTCGAGCTTATAAATACAATGTTCAAGCAATTACATTACTCAAATGAGACAACTAAGTAATAACTTCATAATGCAACTTATACTTCTTACAAGTTAAGTGACTTGATAATGAACACAAAAAATTAAAAAAACCGGAACAAAAAGATAACCAGGCCGAATTAAAGCTGTGTGGAAATTAACAAGAATCCAAACATAATCTTTAAAATTAATAATTTAAAAACAAAACAAATTACATTAAAATGCATGCAAGAGAAATCTAGAGTTGAAATTGATTAAATTTACCTCCCAGCAGTATGTTTCAAAAATTTTCCTTCATACAAAAATACACTTCTATAGTTAGAGACTATGTATGGCTGAAATTTGTGGTACAATATATTAAACCTCATTACTAGAGTTGAAATACAGATGCTGGCCATTATAGATTTTGAAGATTTTTCAAACAACATTTGCTACGATTATCTGATGGCTCAATTGTGGCATAATTTTAGTGTTCACGGCACAATTGATCTTTGCAGCATTAATTGTCTGTCTGTGAAAGTCTACTGTCTATACTGAACTACGCGTGATCATTTTCATATAAGCAGCCAGCAGATTTCTTACAATTGCAGAATTTTTTGAGTTGTCGAGATTTTGTACATTTTATAAAAGCTAACAGTCAATTACAGAATAACAAGAGTTAGTAATTATAAACACAGCTAGCTGCTAAGGAAAGCACCACTAATCATCAATTAATTGAAACCAGTCTATCGGTTTAATTACCAAAATCAAGTATTTGGCAATTCTTCTGAATTTATGAGTAAGGTTTTCTTCGCGAATCTGGGATTGTAGCATAAGTATCTATTCCGAATTTTACCGGAAGAAAATGAAA
>JAAXNX010001286.1:0-18821 GCA_036491905.1 Folsomia manolachei
TAATTGCCAATTTTACAAGTTGGGTACAAAATGAATTTATCTACTCACCAAATTCACAATTAGATAGATGCAGCATGAAGAACTCTGCTAAAAATTTCAATGCTAATCTGAATCTATCGAAAGCCTGTCGGTTATTAAGTTCTCTTAAAGAAAGTCTGCTCTAAACTCTAAGCTTATAAAATCCCTCAAAATTACCACTTCCAAGAAACATTAATTTTTCCGAGTATTCGTTATGCATGCCTTTTTCCCAACAAATTAATTTCTTATTCCAGCCAACTTTTCATCTCATTCTGCAAATATTATCCAGAAACCACATCCTTGTAAACACATCTTATCTGAAAGGAAGTCATTGTCGTGGACTTAATTCTAAACTGATGAAAAAGCAAAGGAAACTCATTTCTCAACTTGTAAACTCAGTGGGTGAAAGTTTTAATTTTGGTTTAGAAATACATTTGAGAGACCACATCAAAATGTGCATTCAATGTCTGGCAAATATTTGTACTTTGCACTAACTGTAATAACTTTCTACATCTGGGGTTGACATGCTCATTTCATTGCGGACATTATATTGTTGTATGATTTGCAGGAATCGGTGCTGTTTTTTAATAAAAATTGTCATTTATACCGAAGTTTCCAGAATGTTGTAAAAACCCTCCCTGGTACAAGGATATGGGACAATAAAAGTAGGTGATGAGGTGATGAGGTGATGAGGTGATAATAAGATAAATTTTAGGGCGTTCCAAGTCCACATTATTTTTATGACTGGCATTAAGGACACCGTCTTGGAACTGGTTTATATCTATTAGAGCAACTATTAGGGACATAGAATGTGTCTTAGAAAATGATAAAAGCATCGCGATAACTTAGTTCCTCTCATTTATGACAAAGTTAACTACGTAACCCACACCTTTGTTATGTGACTGAGTCACATTTAATTACTTGTTTTGCATGCTTTCTTTTTTTTAAACATCCTGTCTCTATTTCTGGGGATGAAAACTTCAGATACTTAAAATATTTGTGTCTCTTCATTGTGTTCTTGTTCTTGCTAAGGAAGCTGTTTGCGAAATTTATTATCACTACGTTTATGTAATCCATCGTATAAATAGATTTTTGAGTCAGAGACTCGTTAAATTGCAGTGTAATGATAATAGATTGATAAAATGTTAGTGCTATCGGCTGTCGACTAAGAATGTGGAATCAACTGATAAAACTCGCATCCCAAACACAATAAAAAGACAGCATCCCAAAAATACTTATAGTTATGAACCCCCAGTATTTACGATAAGTATGCAATTGCCGGATCAATACCTGTTATTGCAACATGTTGCGCGGAAAACAGGCAAATATTTGCAACACACCAGTGGTCCTTTGATATGTAGCTGCTCATTTTTTTTGCAAAGAATAATCATGAATCACAGCGTGTCCCACTCGCAAAAATGTGCAATGTCAAGTTGTTGCAGTAAGACTAGTAACATATTCCTTGGTCAGGATGTCATCAAGTTCGGCACATGTCAAAGAAAGAGTTTCTCGTCACATCATTCCAGTCATAAATAAGTCACGTAGGTAGTTCTCAACTCACTTCAGGAGGTTCTTCAACAATTTATGCTCTCTCTTTTCAAAGAAATGACATTATATTATGTTACAATTCTAACTGTAAGTATGTGTCCTACTTTATTCACCTCCCACGCATTGTTTGTCAAGGTACGCTTAATTTCCTTTACCCCAAAAGTTTCGAGGTAGTCTCCATTCTTCAGGATTCTGCTGAATGGCAATAATGTCATTAAAACAGGAAACCGGGAAAATAACTACGGAGTCACATCGGAATGTACCTTAATACAGTGGATGGCATTATCCAGTTTTTCAGCAGCCATAAAACTCTAGAGCCACACATTGTATTTACTTAGGTAGTAGTTAACCATCTATTTTATCCGACTGGATTCTTATTTTATATTCTTACTCCACATTCCATCTTGTTGGACTTCCTCTTGGTAGCTAAACTTGGCCAAAATCTAAAGATACGACAATCCTCTGCCTGGGTTCTTTCTCGAGACTCGGTTCCCTCTTCAAGTCTGGTTTAGTGAGCTTTCACCATCCACCAGATTCACAATTCAGTCAGATTCCGCTCAGCAGACAGGACTCACAAACTTAAGAATTTGTGGAAAGGAAAATATATCTGAAACCATTTCACCAAAAGTCAAATCCAACTCTGTCCATATGGCTGATAGAGGCTATAAGATTATGCGACTCGTTGCATTTGGATTTTGTTTGGCGTAGAAGTAGAAACTTTTTGAGACTGTAATTCCTAATAACATTTGTCATCGGTTTCTATCACTTTGACTCCATCCCAGTATTTGTTCTTGTGTAAAGAGAGTAAGTGTAATTTTTACTGGGAGACGGAACAGTTGGTAGTGGCAGTGTCAATGTTGGTGAGTGCTTGGAGAAAGCTGAGCCAGGCATAAAATCTGGGCAGGACTTTCTCTGGGGAAATGTGATACAAAGTGGACAAATTGGGGCTGAAATGTACCTTAACTTAAGGTCCTTAAGTCAGGATTGGTAAAAAAGAGTGAGCCGTCAGTTCTACTGTCGTTTGTGTAAGTAAATAGGAAAAGGACAAACACATCGCATCAGGATCAAGTTGAGGAGTGCAATTAATCTTTGCCACTATGGTCAATTACCCTCTTGCCATTCAGTATCAGATCAGTTCATTTGATGGTCCTTGAAGAGCTGACTTTTTTTCAGAGTCCACTGTTTTGTGATAGATAAAAGTGGCCACAGATGTGTCATTAACGAACTTTCTCTCAAGTTGATCATTATTGCGTCTGTTGTGCCATCCAGTGCTGTTTAGGACAGTCTCCCACTTTAGTTCACCCCAGTTTATTAGTTTGGTTTGTGGGGCTTAATGCGTATGGAGAAAGTTTGATCGAGCCGCATCAGCAAGACAATTGATCGAGTTATTACTCTCAAGTGATTCAACCACGGGAAAATTTACATGATGGATACGGCTCGGAGTTAAAATGTCTCAGAAATGTATTGCTTAAACTATGAAACATATTCTTGTGCAACACAGAAATACCCGGAGGCAACTAGCAAGTCTAAATCCGCAAAACTACAGAAAATAAATTGCACTAAAACTGTCTACCCCCTAGAAAAAGAACACCATAAGTTACATTAAGCCACCTTGTTCCACAACATTTACTTTTGATTCGAAAAAAGAAAATGAAGTGACCACTTGTATCAAAAGAACAGTTACATTTTTCAATTCCATCCCCAAACCAACGGCGACATGAGCCTCAACTAACTTTCTCTGCAATAATAACTCATACTTTTAAGACTCCATCAGCTCCCAGCTAAAATCTTTAGTGGTGTGTTGTAACTCAAGTTTATTAAGCAACTTTCTCATGCTTTCTCTTGCTTTTTGTACCATTTCTTTTCTACCCTTTGGCTAGGTTTGTGTAAAAAGTTGAACAATCCGTTTTTTAATAGTTTAGTTTCGCAAAAGTGAAGTTTTTTGGCCCAACCGGATAGAGACCCCTTCACAGAAGGACCTTATCAACATTGTGTGCGAAACCGAGAAAAATTGTCAAGTAACAGATGGCCACAGTTAGGATTATGAATGGGAAAAAGATGAATCATCACCTGGCCCTACTCGTGTTTCTTCTTTTGGGTAAGACATTCATGACATTACTTGATTTGAATTGCCTTCACTAAAGAAATGACACGAACAAATTGGCAGTGGGCGGATTAGACGACGTCCATCCAATCCAGAACATTTTACTTTTCTCCAGAATTTCACAATATGTTACCCACTCATTTCTCGTATGTGACGTAGCTTGGTGAAAGCACCCTTGTCAGATTGGCATTAAATTCAGCAATAAATACGACGCTGAATCAAAATCCCATTGAAAATCACGTACCTTTCTCCATCCATCCATCCGCTCAACAGATTTTATGTATTCCTCTACAACCATCGACATCCACAAAATCTTTGTTATCAACTCAACCAGTCTATTTCTCTGCGATGTAATGTTTCATTTCAATTGAATTTCATCAAAGCTGCCGACCAGAGCTCATTTATTGCCCAAATAATAACAGGATTTATACAAGTTGCTCGTGTTCACTCAGTTTGACTTGACGTAATCAAATCTCTGGTGTTTATATATGTTCGGAATCATTAGCCGTCAAGGAAAGAGAACATACATCTAACATCAGTGGCAGGAGGAATTGAGTCGAATAATAATCACAATCCTAGCTCAGTTCACGTTGATTAACTTATTGCCCAATTAACTGGTTGAGTTATTTCATGTTCATGGAACCGTCAGGGCAGTGAAAGCTGGATTAGGGGGAAGCATGTTACGGTAAATACCTTTAATGCAAACGTGTGCGTTGGATGGTGAGGGTTTTATGGGGTGCATTAAAGATCTACAAGAAAATCTGGAGAGAATGGATTTATTGTAGGGAAATTATTAGGTACGATAATTTTTGGTTGATTGAGTAAATCATTATGGGACTAGAATGAGTGGATCAATCAGCATTTTGGGAATCCTGAGGTAGGAGAAAGTCTTTGGAGAAAGTGAGGATTCGGTATTGAGAATACCGTATTGTGTGTTTTTTTTTCGTTAAAATATGGATATGAATAAAGCACTAAATTGTAAATATAGTAATAATTACATCAGGCAAATCAAGAAGTATTGATTTTGATATGCCTAAGGTTAACAACAAGGTAACTGAACAAAATACACATGTACAATAAACAGAATTGTTTCGTAAAATTGTAAGTAGTGTGAGTGTTTTTATTGGGGACAATCTAAGAGCAATTATAATTGTATCACAAGAAAGAGGTGAAGGTTTTAATATTTATTTCTTAGTAAAGGCCTACAATGTTTAATACGAGTACTCGTAGATATGTAGCTGTGACCAAATTACTACGTTGGGATTGTTTCAATGCATCTTAAATCGTATGAATTAACATTTAACCATTTTTATGAATTGTGAAGAGTTATGTAGGTCTGCCTATATCCTCTGAATAATACTACTGACTGTATTAACATTATAATCTTATGAATAGAAAATGACAAAATAATTTGAGTAAGTAGTAGAACGAAGACGAAAATGTTCACATGAAAAATGTTCATTGAAGATCAAAGCTTTGCATGGTTTTCGTCAAAGTATATTTGCTCCTAATGTAATTGAATGCGGCTTCAATCTATATATTTCAGCACAATGGAAAAAGTGTCAAATTGTACTACGATATTATGCAACTGCACAAACGGATCATTGAAGTGGACATTAGCTGACTGCGATCAAACATGAACTCAGCCAAACCAAGAAATTTGCTTTGTGCCTTTGAATTGAAATGGATTTTATTTTTTCAATTTCTTTAAAACATCTCTTTTATTTTGAATTTAGGGCGAAATTGACAAAAACAGAAACATGCTCGTGTCAAATGTGTATTTGCACCTTTGCGATAATTTTGTGACACATAAATTACATGCGGTAGACATCTTCTCGTATGAATGTAAATGATAAATAACAATAAATGAAGTTAAGTGGTAAATATTTGACGGATAGGTATCTGTAAATGGAATCGGTTTTTACAAAAGTTTTGATACTCTCTAAGCCATTGGTTATTTTATTACGTTTCGTTTTTAGCAAGTCGTTGTGCAACAGCAAATTATTGTGGAATCTTCAGTTTTACCTTAAAACAGAAGAAGTAGTAATTCTGTGTATCACTTTCTCCGAATATGCCCTATAGTCGTGTTCTCCACCTAGAAACAGTGAAATTTAAATTGCTAATTTATCTTTGTATGTACACACAGAATTAAATTAACTCCGTCTTATTTTATGTGAAGCATTACGTGGTCTCAAAATGGACAATTTTGGCTCACCACCATGATGTGTACATTTGCATGTTTCTAAAATGTTCGCAAATTATAACTGTACTTGATACTTAAAAACTTTCGCTTGTATTCGGACATGACAATTTACTATTTTCAAATACACTGGTAAACTTACAAATGTAGGATTTTGTTAGCGATAACACTGCAAGAGGAAAGTTCCAATCTTTGTTTTTTACAATAAATGAATAACTGGGTCTAATGACTCCAATAACAAATCCGTTTTATGAATTCGGGCAAGCTCGCTTTCATGCTAAACTGAAAATCTCGGTGAAAAGAAAAAGTTTTTTTTGCAGAATTTGGGTTTTGTTTGTCGCTCAAGTTTTTTTCAATTAAATTAAACCCGTGACAGTGACTTGCAATTTATTTGCATCCTTAGAATCTGAAAATGTATTTAATTTAGTTAAAAAGTTTTTGCAATTGGTTTCCGTTTTGTTATAAGTTTGCTAGTGTCTTTGCATCCAGTTGGCCAGGCGTCATTTAATTAGAAGTGCCCAAAATTATACGTCCTATAATTGAAATCCTATTTACTTCAGACAATAAGTTGAGCACTTTCTCTTCGGTTTTGCAAAACGTGAGTAAAACGTGAGTAAAATCAATTGCGTGAAAAATTGTCGTCTTACAGATACACTTACCGAGGATAAGAGAAATTTTTTTTACATCTTTCATAGTTGTCGAATATATTTCTTCTAAACAAAGCTGCATAAACATATCGATCCTGAGTAAAAATAAAATAACCCATCTGGCATCAGAACCGGTACGGAAAGTGAAAGTTGGGCCAAACAAAGAAATCCGAGTTTACTTTTGTTTACATGAGTCTCAACTCATTACCGTTCTCAGTTTGAAATTTCTTTGGACTGGTGATTAAAAATGATCATTATTTCATACAGTTCAAATGAAGAATGGTGTCATGGACTGGTACAGACGGGACGAAGGCTCGGACACCTTTTTTCACCGAAATTGTTTTATTTGGCACGGCTCAAATACATGATTAATGAATTCCCATTTTGCCCAGTTCCTTCGAGTGTGAAAAACAAGATAATGATAATGTGCATAAGGATCGAATGCATATGCTTGTGAAGAAACTATCTTGTATAAAAAATATTTCATTTTTATCCTTTAACAATGAGTGAAGGATTGCAGGTCTGAAAGAAATTCTGAGAAGATGAATGATGCAAGTGTATGAACGTTGTGAAATGAGTTATAAAAATGATAAAGAGTTCATTTTCCATTCAATCTCTAAATTCGATTAGAAATTTACTCTACGCTTAATATATTTGTTAGACAATGAGGCTGGACACAAAATTGGATAATAAAGATATGTGAAAGACTACTGCCAAAATATTTTTTTTAGGTTAGAAGTGAATAATGTTTTTTTAAGGTAGGAAGGAAATCTCTCGGTGCATTCAAATACTTTCACCATTTGGTTGATTGTCAATCACTGATTGATAAAGTCTTCCGAATTATGTCTCAAGCACTCATAAACCTGTTAATCAATTATCTAAGTGCTAGAAACAAGTTGTAAAATGGAAGCAAGATTCAATTATGTTCTTATTAATTTTATATTTAATTTTATTATTCCAGGAGCACGAATGACGCAATGTGATGATCATGAGGTGCGTCTTCTAAGACATCTAATGAACGATTATGACCCATCCGTGAGACCGGCGGCTCATCATAGTGAAGCACTTTCCGTTAATTTCAGTCTTTCTCTTCATCACATTATAGATGTTGTAAGTTTATTATGATTATGTTCTACATTATCACTAACATGATAATAATTGGTGTTGTCAGCTCAAAGTAAACTAAGCCAGTTCACTGTTGTAGGCCGATCATTACATTAAATGAGCTCGAAAAAATGACATAAATCCAGCTCAAGGAACATAAATAAAATATGATGGATGAGATCTGTTTCTTAAAATGACTGATTGTTTGTTTTCACTATTTCCTGTTGGAGAAAGTTGGGAAGGAACCTATTAAAAAAGAAGCTTCAGAGTCAGGGTCAATTTATATTTAAAACTTTTTGTGCTCAACACGACTACTTTCTAAGGAACACGTATTTTCCCCAGGAACCCATTACGCTACCTAATACATCCCCAAGGACTCCTGTGTAATAACAAAGCTTTCTAAAATCTGTTATCACTCCAGAGAAGCGAGAACAAACAACTTTCTCCAAAAAACAGTAGGAGGCCTGCCCAGCCAGCCTCTCATCTTAAGACAAACCAGTCAACTAAAACTAAAATCTTTATCTCACTTTGATATTCTTAGACAGGAGAGGAAAGTGAGATTGGAAAACTTCACACTGAACTGAACTTTGAACCACTTAAGCTTTTTAATTCAATTACACAGATTGATTACTCGTTCACTCACTTTCCTTTCTTGGTAGTGAAGCGAAAAGAGTGAGCAAATATTATTTGGCACATAAAGCCAGAAATGGTTTGCTAACAATTTGCCCTTCCAAGCAATTTATTACCTTGTACAAATTGTAATGAATGAGCAAACAAGGAGATGAATGAGACAATAAATATTTTTCAGGATGAGAAAAATCAGATTCTTACCACTTCCTGTTGGTTGACTCAAATTTGGTCGGATAATCATTTAATTTGGAATGAAACTGAGTTTGGAGGCATTGGTGTTATTCGACTACCCTATTTCAAGGTTTGGAGACCGGACATCATTCTATATAATAAGTAAGTAAACTAAGTATTCTCAGATATTAATGTCTGACTATCCTTCATCGCTGACTAATCTAATCCTTTCTGCGCATTAGAAGAAACTAAGATGAGGTCAAATTTTATTTCGGTGGAACTTTCACCAGTATGTAGCTTCTTATTTTTACAGAACTAAGTAATTTTCAGTAGTTTCTTAAGCTGATCCTAACCATCTCAATTCACTCGTCCATTATTAATTGGAAAGCTTCGTAATAACGTTGCCCTGTCTGTTTCTGTTTCGATAACCCAAATATTATCTGAGCCTACCTAGCCAAGACACCCTATCGCTTCTAGTCACCTTATTAACGGGAAAGATGAAAGCAATCAATTCCATCTCCCGTAGATGTCAAAGGGTCTCAGATAAGATTAAGGCTTGTCTGTTAGCTCAGTCATCTTCATCTGAGCTGAAGCTTCTTCCTTCGTTTGATCTATAAATCTCTAATTCAAACGCAGAACCGTTTTGGAAATTGAGGGATAAATTCATTTATAAAAACTATTGGCTTTCGCTGTCCTTGCTCCATTTTTAGTGTGTGGGTCCAACAAGGACCTTGTTACAAGGTTAAGCAGAGTTTGTAGAAGGGATAAAGACAAAAAAAATGATGGGATGGATGTGAAAGTCCTGTCACTCCAAGGAGAGTTAAATATAAGATACATAAGCAGATTTAGGAGAAAGTCGAAATGATTTCATAACATAGTGAGTCTTTACCAGAGTTTTGTGGTGGACTAGTACTTGCTTTCTAGGGACAAGAGGGCATGACCATATAACCACATTTTTGTTCATTTCATGTTTGCTATGGTTTTCTGTAGTTCAACTTGGCAATTCTTGCTCGATTTTGAGAATGAAAAGATACTTGTAAAACCACAAATCTTGCCGTGGAATAGAATGCAATGTTTCAGAAGTTTAGTTTAGTTTTGGAGAAAGTTTGCGTGAAAACGGTAGTTGCATGAAGATTGTTTTCTCGATACATAAAGTTATTTTGTAGCCATCCGAATATAATGAAGTAGTTTGAAATAGTTGCTTATCAATTTATCTGCTGCTTTCTCTTTTCAATTTATGAGCTCATTGACGTTAATATCAATTAATAAGCAAAGACTATTAAACACTGTCTTATTTTACACTTTATCAGAGTCATTCTCTTCAAACTATTGCAACCATAAATTGTTAAACCTTACTTCAAATTCGCATCCATTACTTTATTATGCTGAGTCTGGACAGATGGACAGGACAAGGGAAAAGTATGTCAATTTAAGATGGGTTCCTTGAAATAGAAATTAGGATCTAGCTGTTTAATTACTTTGTTCGAAACTAGTCTGGTTGGAAACTTAGATGGGACTCATTCATTCATTCAGTCAGCATTAGGTTTAATTAAAGCTGGTGAGAAGTTGTGGATTGCATCACATCTGCCCGTTGTGTTGGTCTTGCTTATTTCTGCACAGCGACATTATATCTCAGACATTCTTCTGTTCTTCTACAAGAAAATGAGCAAATTGTGTTGAAATAGTGCGAAAAGGATTAAGATGGCTAACGGATACTTTCTTTAAGTGCTTCGCTTAATTTTACAGTTTCATGTAATGTTCTGGGTGCTAAATAGGGATTTAAAAACCTTGAGGTTTAAAAATAGTCACTCCAGAACGCACTTTAGGAAAAGATTTATGCGAATGTTCAGGGATGTGCATAAATCATATTACGGATGTTCCGCGAGTACTGTCTGATTAATTGCTGTATTGGGAAACGTCTCTGGCACAATTCAATTCACAGAAAACACGATTAATTATCTTTGTCATGTCAAGTTGTCTGTGTTTCTCTTATAATATTCTGGCTGGAATTACGTGATTTTCTGTAGATTTGAGCAGATATTGAATTGATGTCCACTTCAAATGGAAAATTAATTAATGGACAAATTTCCGGATTCCGTAGGTCGAAGGTATTTCGCATCAGATTGAAGTTTGCATAATTTTACACAGACGAAATAAATATATTACATAAGAAAAATTCATGTGTATTATTATTCAGTGAAGGATTTCGCCCGACAGCCAGATCCTTTTCATGGGTGACATATAAGTGACAACCTTTTCTTCCTAGATTTTATCAGAAATGTGGATTTACCCCTGTTTTGTATTCCTTAGACATGTAAATACGATTTACCAAAATATACACATAATTTAAATAAATTATTTTCTTACTTGTATCCTTGAAATGACTAGTCTGGTCTCGAGTCTTTTCAGAATGGTCTAGTTTTGTTGCGCAATGTAAAAATTATTTAATTTCAGATGGACACGCTTGCTAACTGATCAATCAACTGCAAATTTTTGGCATAACATGTTTCTTTATTACAGTGCGGATTCGCAATACCAATCATCCGTCATCAATACAAATGTTATCGTCGCAAAAAATGGGGAAGTAACCTGGCTAAGCCATGGGATTTATAAGAGCTCCTGTGATATCAACGTGGTAATTATTTAACGTGGTAATTAACGTGGTAATGCGGTATTGATATTACTTTCTTTAATTGGGGCGCAGGAATTTTTTCCGTTTGATGTTCAGAACTGTAAGAATTACTATATAATAATTAAAATTATTTCAAAACGCTTGTCTTCCTTTTCATATTATTTCTTGCACTTTGTTCTCATAAAACATTTCCACTTGAAACTGAGATAATTATGAAAAGGATGACTTACAAAGGAAATATATTTGAAGTCTTGTCTTATTTTTATAACTCTTGTATTTTGTCAGGTACATTAAAATGGTAAAAATGCTTAAGATTTATCACTGATAAATTATCAGGGACATACAGGAAATGATATGAAATTTTTTAACCTTCAATTCTCAGGGCTAGTTGGACATACGATGGTTATCAGTTAGACTTGGTGATAACCACGGAGGAAGGAGATATAAGCAATTACCACGCAAATGGAGAATTTGACCTGATCGGGCTGCAGGTAATCAAGAATTTTAAGAAAGTAGTTTAAAATTAAAAATTGAAAAAATTGAAAAATTTTTGGTTTATTTTATTTGCAGGCACTTCGTCATGTTCAAATTTATTCCTGCTGCCCAGAGTACATAATAATTATTCTTGAAAATACTATTGTCAATTGATTGTTAACGCATAACAAATTATTTACAGGCCATATCCTGATGTGACCTACACAATAACCATGAAGAGGCGACCAATGTAAAAATGGCGACCAATATAAAAAGTACAATTAACTTCCAATTAATAAGTTCATTTTTGATAGGTTCTATGTCTTCAATTTAATCATACCTTGCCTTCTTATTAACGGGATCGGTAAGTATACATGTATTCAAATTGTGTCTGATTATTAAGGACGCTTCTTTTTTTACATACAAATCATGCCTTCGAAAAAAACTTGTTGATTGTGCATCTTGTAGACTTGCAAATATTTTAAATATCGAAATCTAGACACTCTAACACTCAATTTTTGTAAAAACTTAAACATATTTTTTCTGCAACGTAAATAGCTCAATCAAAAAAATCAAAGCTATTTCATAACATGGCTAACGAGATCACGTATCTGTACGCCAGACATTTGCTCGTGATATTTCCATTTTGTTGCCGTCATGTCTTACATAAAGAATTCAAATACTACATGAAAGAGAGAAACAACATAATTCTCAGTAATGTAAGAATCACCGAAGTTAAAAAGACGGATTGACTTGAATACAAATGAAGGAGAGAAGCTACTCAACTTTCTCCATGAGAAATGCGGCTTACAATCTTTCTCTATTCATTTTGTTGTCTGTCTTTTGTAGGTTATAAAACCAGGTTTTTTATGACAAGATGAAAAATTATGTGCACGTCATTTTTGAAATAAGAAGTCGACCTCAGTATAGTGTATAGAAATCACGTAATCTATCTACAAACCTTAATTCCGAGCTATTCTTTCACGTTTGTCATTTGGAGAAGAAAATTAGTCTATGTCCGTTTCTTTTCGTGATTGTCTCTAATAATACGGTATCATCAAAGATTTTTTGAAGGACGCACTATAAACGACCTTGTGTAATACCGTAAAATGAAGAGCATGCTGTTAGGTATAGTTTACAGGGGAAAAAGTAGGACACAAAAATTGGCTTGGTCCGATTAGCCAATTTGTACACTTTTACGAAACGAATTTAATGTGAAAGGAAATTGGGGAAATTGTCGAGTAATTCTTGCTTGTACGAGGTTACTGAGTAGGAAGCTATTGAATTTGGAAACAGAATTGGATCATTTTTTGAAATTTTATCGGCCTTTCTCATGAATTAGTGTGGGTTATATAAAGTAGTTTAGTTTATTTAAATTACAAAATGAAAGCTAGAACTCAAGCGTTATTCAGAAGATTTAGAGTTTAGAGAATTTGTGGTGCAATGAAATTATATGCTGCAACACTGCACTTTTTTGCACTTTTTACTTTCACCTTTTATACTTTTACTCGTTTAACGAGTTCTAATCTACATTTTCTCAACAATAGCCTGGTGTTATTGTACTTCTGGAGGCTTGAACAAAAATGCAAAAGTCACAAATGCATATAATCCCACAATCGCTTTCTGACTGTTCTACGCCATAATTTGCACTCATTCAGCTTTTGACTCGTTATCAAGATTGTCAAGTCCCACCATTACTCCTCATTATCGACACAAAGAAAGTTACGCCTGTACAGATTGTTATGTGTGACGGTAGACTTATGTAAGTGTGACTAATTCAGTCCAAATTTGAAATTCCAATTTCCACCACACACAATTCCCCTCCTAAACTAACTTACCTCAAACTTCTTCTAACACAACCTTTTCTGTATTCTGGAAAGACGTGCACCCAGAGATCACAAGAACTTTTGCTTTGATAACCCAGTCTGGGTTACCCAGAGCTTCCTCATTTACAAATTGCACACAAGCCACAAATTGCATGGCTATCCTTTACTCTCACCACATCCATCATGACCGGGATGGGAAATGCCAGGAGCGGTGACTTGTCACCAGCAAAGAGAAACTTGTTTGGTGACACATTCCCATAATTTCCAGCCTAGATCTAGACTGCCAGAAATTGGGTGGTTTGGTTAATCCTCTCGAAATTGGAGCTTTCCAACTTTCTCCGCCTTCAAGGAGAAGAGCGATCAAAAGAAACTGTACTATCAACCATAATAATCATGATAATGAGATGAGGGAGATTAGGGAAGGAGCTGGAAAATTGTGAGATTTAATCATTTCACTATAATTTGTTTGTGCAGATAAATATCCACTGGTTGAGAACCACAAGGATAA
The DNA here is from genome assembly GCA_036491905.1 of Folsomia manolachei. Lineage (NCBI taxonomy): Eukaryota > Metazoa > Arthropoda > Collembola > Entomobryomorpha > Isotomidae > Folsomia > Folsomia manolachei. The sequence continues at coordinate 13,863 of JAAXNX010001286.1, forward strand.
ATTCAGCTGGAGAAAGTTTTTGAGAAATGTGGAGCAGAATTCGGGTTTTAAATCATGCATCTTTCTTTGCGAAAATGGACGTTTTAAATCTGCATAACGCAAAATATTCTAAATGTTTTTGCAGTTTGCAAATATTGGGCAGTGGTCTTACTCTCAGTGGTTTTTAAACAAATCCATTAGTTCCAAGATAATTTGTATGATATTAGTTAGAAACTCATTAAAACAGGAGACTTATTTCAAGGAACTAGCACAACTTAAGCGTATTTTAGGGATGCTAAAAGAGTTTAAAAAGAACTACTTGACACCTTTATCCTCGTTTTAAACTTTTTTATTTCCCAAATTCTAATCCGATACACTCCAAAGTGCTGGTTGAGTGTAAAGTTTGGTCCATTGAAAACCTATCTTTGGTACGGTTCCCGACAAAAGACTACGAAATTTAGTGGATCACCCAAACGAAAAGAAAACAGAGTCAGCTCTATCTTCTCCGTGATCATTACTTGAGTTGGATTGTAAAAAGGCTAAAAAAAACTTTTACCACGACACGGATTGAGGCTTGTATTTGAAAAAGTAGGATTTTTTGGATCCGTATCACTTTTACTGAAAGGAAAACATGTCGCACCTTATTTCTCAACGAAATGCTGTATCACCGTGATCTAAGGAAAACTGCACCTTGTCTTTTTTATCTGCATCTGACTTCCTGGAAATTTAAGACAGCTATTTAGAGTTTGTTCAGTGTTTATGTCTACAATTAAGGGGCCTCCAACAATCTTAAGTTTCTGCACAAAGTACTTGCGCAATTTTAAGAATTGTTATTCCTCGCGGAAACAATAACAAGTTGACGATGTTGATTTGACCCTTTTACCGTCGCCGTGTTCAACGGATTGTAAAATTTCCGGTCAATTACACAACTTCGTCCGTATCATTGGTTTTGAGTTCCACTTTTTTTAAAAAGTAACAAGCATTCTCTCGAGGAAAACCTGTGCCAAGTTGGATTTGAAACGTGAATTTTTCGTATTCTATTCCAGCTCTGCTCGTATTCTTTGTACCTTGTGACTCTGGTGAAAAGGTGACCCTGGGAATAAGCGCACTCCTAAGCATGACCGTGTTTTTAATGACCATTCGAGAAAGTCTGCCTCCCACAGAGAAAACACCACTTATTGGTAAGATTCCTTAGTGTCCACATAATGGGGACGACGTGTTTGAAACATGATGTTTCATGCCAACAAATGTTTGGAACAGTTTTGATAACAATCTTGTCCTATTATACCCACCCACAGCCCTCTACTACGGAGTGAGTATCTGCATCGTGACGTTTGCATCGGCATTGGCCGTATTTACACTAAATATTCATCATCGTGGCTTCCGTGGTGTAAGAGTACCTCGATGGCTGAGTTTTATTTGTCTCAAAATCCTGGCAAAATTACTTCTAATACAAGGAGATCCTCCCGAGGACACGGTAGCTGCCGCAGAACAGAAAGAATCACAGCTCGACGCGTTTCGAGAGTTGAGACTCCAGCTCAATGTAAGTACATAGGAAATCTGTATTTGGATAACAAAACCGAGTTCGTATTGCACGAAATGTTTAAACAATCCGTAATATTTGTATTGACATTTGACAAAAAGTTTGACAATATTCTAATCTCAAGCTATTGAAGTGACGCCATTCTGGGAAGGGATATATTTTGATTCAACATTTTGGCAAAGTTTTCCTAAACAATATTTGCTTAGTCACATGTTTACCATCAAACTTTCCAATTGACGAATGTGGGAGTTGTGTACACATTTTTGGAAAATCATTTTCCTTGGAGTTTGACAGTTCCTGTGAATTGGAGGAGAAGATGGATAGTCAAGCTTTATTGGCTGACTTCAGCACTTTAGAATTAACTTAATGCATCGATTTTAACAAAACTCGGCTTGAAATCCGGTCTGACATTTTTGCTTTCATTATTTTTGACATGGATTGAAGCCAACTAGTGGGTTCTATTCTGAGGGAGACACTTTTTATTCTTGGAATTGACGCATTCACTTAATGCTGTAATAGTTATGTGAACATGTACCGTTGGGATTGCTTTAGGATTTTAAAATGGCTGCAGTAACAATTCTGCATTTGTCATATGTATGGTTTTTCCAGAATTTTCTCTTAAATAGCCAAAGGCAGTTTCCCAGCTTTTTACTGAAACATATTTGACAGGTGTGTGTGTGAAAAAGAACACCCCCATTACGTCATTCACCCAAGGGACTCAGAAACACTTGAATAATCGTGGGAGTGAAGTGAAAGCACTTTACGTATACTGTGCAGCTGCACATACAAAATGAGAAATCTATGCAATAGGCCACTTACTAATGCAGTCATCTTCAAGGCATATTAAGCACAAACTACTTCAGTCGGATTTTTATGCTACTGCATTTTGAGCTAAAAAATTTTTAACACTGTCACAACTCAAAATCGGCAACGTTTGGCCCTTGATTCTAGTAAGTTATCATTTTCTTAAAAACTGTTGATTCTACTTTTCCTCGCAATCTATTCATACCGTAGAAAACATGGATCCGCCACAATATGACTGTATTTAAGTTAGCTAGGACTGTAAGAACCTTGAGAATTTCATCAGTTGACGCCCAGCCACAGCCACAAACGACAGAATGGTTTAGTTGATCAACCACCCAGCAGTAGGAGAGTTTCCTTTCCTTCCTGAGTCCAAATTGGAGATTCATGTCATTCAAAAGCCTGTCCCATCTCAAACTCGGTCCCATCCACTTTCTCCCAGCTTTCTCTTTTTCTTCCCAGAATGGGAATTCCATCCATCAAGGAATCCACAAGGGTATATAGAGAGAGAAATGCAAACTGAGAAAAATCTATTCCTTCAATTGTGGTGAAATCCACTGTCTCCTCTGTCATTTTCTCCAACTTTCTCCGCCCATGAGATCCAGTAAAGTTGGACTGAATAACTTATACGAGCTGGATAATATAACATGATTGCCTCGCTTTCTCCATTCCTTAACTGCATTTCTTGTAAAGTCCGATCACTGAATTGGGATCAAATTTTTTCTGCCAATCAAAAGTCTTGTTGACTGGATCTCCATTTTTTAATTTGCTTAAACTTTTTACAAACTTTTTAAAAAATAGTCTGGTTTCTTATGTGATTCCAGGGTCTTCACCCCGCAATTAGGTTAGATTCCCGAAGTGCTTCAAGGAAATATGATTACACCGATGTGATCCAAAGGTCGCCACGTTTTGAACCGAAAACACCCGTGGGAACCGGGACAGGAGGAGGATCAACTGCTCCACCCGTTAGTGGTCCCCAGCCGATCACATCTTTGGACGATATTGACCACAAGTTTAGTCGGATTGCGAGCAAGATTTGTGAAACTATTGAACGATGTGAGATAAGAAATTCCGCACAAACGAAACAAGATGCAAATCAGCTTGAGTGGAAAAAGATTGCGTTGGTTTGCGACAGATTTCTGTAAGAGATTTCTGTAAATGGAACTAATTACGGATTGAATGGAATGATTTATTTGCAAATCTTTTTTCCAGATTTTGGGCTTTTACCATTGTGACAGCAGTCTCGGCTACGCTGATTCTTTTCTCGTCACCGTATGGACCGACGCTTTCAATGTTTTATGAGTATTAAGATGATTCAGATAAGATCCGATTTCTGTATGGACTACACTTACATAGTCTTGGATTAGTGGATGATATTTTGTTACAGCCTAAAAGTTAGTAGTACCTGCTGTAAATTTGTACTAACGAAATATTTTGGCAGTAATTTACTCAATATGTCTGAAAAACTGGTGGATTTGAACAATTCTGTCTCAATTTGATGGAACTCTGGTTTTGAAAAAAAATGACCTGCTGACGAAGATACGAATCACAATAAATTAGATAGAGCTCTGTAATAAAATCTGTAATAACATTATTGAGGTTTTGATTTACGATATATCCATACTAATGCTTATATTACTCAAGTAATAATGAAATTTACCATTGTTTCATGGAATAAACTAAAAATAATTTTATTATTTTGAATGCAATGATTGGATGATACTAAAAAATGTATGTCTACTAATTTCTTGAAGATGATGAAGGTTTTGATATTCCGTTTCTTAACACTATTTTATTTTATTCAATAAATTTAAACCTTATTAACGTAAGCAGACAATAAATTTCGTTTTCCCCATTTTCACTTCACCCATCTCTGGGATTTATTTTAATTAGCTCGAAAGGAAATTGGCTTAAAGATACATATTTAAATTTATGTGATACCATAAATGGAGAATGATTCCAACTCATGAAACTGGTATGGTACGAAATAATTAAAAAGTTTCGTGCACAAATCCCGTATAAAAAAGAAGCTCGATAAGCTTTATTGCCAAGTATGCATAATATCTTGCATTGTCATTGTACTTGCGGTAAATCCGATACAAAAATAAGTCTATAAAATATATGTACAGCAAAAATAACGTATATTTACAAGTATTTGTAAATTAGATCATCAAATGAAAATCTACTCAATTAACTTATAAGTACTGACACGCATTTGTGATTAATGAAAAGCTTTCTCCAAAATTTTGAAGTCATGCCATCTCATCCTATCCAGTCAACACTACACAACTCATAAATTATCTCGAACTCATACAACTCGTATCCATTACGAAATTCAGCCATATTTGTGCAAGTCTGGTCTATTTTAGATACATAAATTACAAATTAGCCTCATTATCCTAAATATTTCTAGACAAAATCTACATCCTTGTTATTTCCGGTTCCGAATCGTTCCCATCATCCTCTCCCGGATCCCTCATAATCTCCTCTTCTCCTCTTCTGTCATACCTTATCTCCTCCGAAATGGCAGAGGAAGCCATACTCATCGGAGGATTGGAATTCGACTCTGCGGAAACCTTTCTTGAATTCATGGCACAAATATACTCATCCGCAATGCTCCTGTCCAACCCCGTATA
>JAAXNX010001287.1:0-18817 GCA_036491905.1 Folsomia manolachei
TTCTAAAATTAAAAAAAACATACTTTATTAACTTTCTTGCCTCTTGTTAACAGCTCCTCATCCACGGGAAAGTCACTCAAAGTGGATAGCTTGGGTGGAGGAGAGTATCGTGTCAACTTTGACTGCACAGAGAGACAAAACATTAAAGTGAAAGCAGAAGTGAAAAACGAGTTTGGCTCTGATTCCTCCGAATGTCAAGTATATGTTCGAAGGAGTGCCCAAATCACGTCAAAATTGACCAATATTGAAGTTAAAGAGGGTGAAGATGTAACAATGAAGGTGAAAGTTGACTCCTATCCAAAACCAAGTAAAGTCAACTGGTTTATCGACGGGTTAGAGATTTCTGGAAAGAAATACGAACAATCCTCTGACTCTGGGGATGAATACTGCCTCAAAATTAAAAGTATTGAGCGGAAAGATGACAGCAACAAACTTAACGTTCAAGTCAAAGTGGAGAATGAGCTGGGAAAGGATGAGTGTTCGGCGTCCATCACGATTAAATGTAAATTTTTGAAAAGTCGCATTTCGAAATTGACCTCGTGTTATTATTACCTATTACAAATTAACCGCACTTACTTAATTTGTTTGACATTACCAATATCCGCAGCAAATATAAATGTTTACCTTACTAATAAAATTGTGGTACCCTCATTAATTTATTGCCACTAATTTGATTTGTCCTTACTTTGGTAAACTATTTAACAATAAACGCCTTCACACGGGAAGTAATTTCAATGTATTACCATTTGAATACATCAATTTCAGCAAAACCAAAAATCAAAAAGGAACTCAACGCAAAATATCGCTTGGTTGAAAATTCAAAAAGCCAGGAACTTAATGTGGACGTGGACAGTGCTACATTCCCAGAACCGAAAGGAACTTGGTAAGTTTTGGCAGCTCACAATTCAATTCTTTCCTCTTTTTCACTTTATCTTTTTTTATTCAGGTACCACAATGGCCAAGAAGTCAATGCAGATGCTCGTATCAAAATTTCCAAAAAATCTAGCGAAACTTATAATTTAACATTTAATATAATCAAATACGAAGATGCTGGAGAGTGGTCGTTTAAAGCAGAGAATGAAGTCGGAGAAGTTTGGACCAAGACCACGATTATTGTGGAAGGTTCGTTATTATTAAAGCAATTAAGTATACTGATAACATAGGTGCCCTAGTAGGGCAGCCTTACTCATCATAATTTTATACACGCAGGAAAACCCACGTTCAAAAAGGGACTTCCCGAACAACTCGAAGTGATTGTATCCGAGAAAATGGAATTGGACGTGATGGTTCAAGACTTTTGCGAGGAAAATGTTAAAATTACTTGGACAATGGATTCAGATATTAAACTTGAGTCCAGTGAAGTTCACAACAAAAATGAAAATAGTGCCGCATCCAAAACTGTCTTTGTCCCTACTGCGGGTTGCCAAAAGCTAACGGTGACAGCTACGAACAAGCATGGAGAAACTGAGACGAGATCAGAACTTATCCATGTTAACTGTAAGGCAATGATTGGATATTTTCTGATTACGTGACATTTAATAATTTTCGTCTTCGTCTTCCATCAGTAAATCCACCCCAATTTAAGAAACCTTTGGAGAAGGAAGTCTTTATAAAAGATGGTCAAAAGGATGTCCGAATCAAGATTGAAGTTGATGGGATGCCACCACCAAAGCTTTCTTGGTGTATCAATGATCAGCCAATTTCCAATTCCAGCGATGAACTAATCATTCCTGTATTTTCTGTGGCCAATGTTGGACAAGTAAGAATTGGATTTCAGTTTGTCACTTGCACTCCATCCTAATTTTTTTACTTGTGTAGTACACCGTAGAAGCCGTCAACGTTGCAGGAACCGCATTTTGCGCCGGTTCAATTAAAATGTTGCAAACCAAACCCACATTCACAAAGGGACTCCAACCGTCTTACGAATTTAAAGAGGGACTGGAAGATCTTGTTCTGAGCGTGGATGTCGATGGGAGTCCAATCCCTATTGTGGTTTGGATGAAGGACGGAGTTCCCATCAATCCAGAAACTGATCCTCGAGTAAGTATTACAAATGCGGATGGGAAAAGCACTCTTCGGGTGAAGGATATCAACCCAAAGGATAAGGGACGCTACACAGTTTCCATCAAGAATCCTAATGGTGCTTGTGAATCTAGCACAAGTGTTGGAATTAAGCGTGAGTGATTAATTTATGGGAAGCTTGCCAGGATCATCTAATTAATTTCTCAATTTTTTTAGCAACTCCACGTGCTCCTCTGCTAGTTGATCCTTTGGAATATCCAAAGGACATCAATAAGAAGGAGCGACTCCAAATTAAAACTAAGATTGATGGCGAACCGATGCCCAAAGTGACATTTTTTCATGACGGCAAACCAATGCAACCCCACCTATGGAAGGTTTCTCCGGATGGAACTGTCGTTCTGACGATTGACAACGTTCAACCGGAAGACCAAGGGGTGTATTCTATTCAATTGGAAAATGAGGCTGGAGTCAAGAAAGTTGACACGGAGCCAATTACTGTGCATGGTAAGATATAACATTAATGAATAGCGTTTTACTGGAAGAATGGATTATGATTACCACTGCAATTGTCCGGCATTGTAGAACCTCCACAACGTCCTGGAATCGAACCTCCCTTGGGAACACAACGAGTCGTGGAAGGACTTCCCTTTACTTTCTCTGCCACTCTGAAGGGTTATCCGGTTCCGGAACTGACTCTAGAAAAAGATGGAGACAAACTAAACGACATGAATTACGACAAGGATAAAAAGACATTTGAGTTCAGTAAAGCGTCTGCAGAACCAAGTGGTAATTACAAAAAGTCCAGTAATTGCTTTGTAATCGGAGCTATTAAGGAACACAGCTAATTGTTTTCAGATGCGGGTTCCTATAAATTAATCGCCAAAAACGCCAGTGGTGAAGTAGCTTCCGAAGGAAAATTAGAAGTCGTCAGCAGAGTCAAAGATGGTCCGAAATATGAACCCAAATTCGTTTATGAACTCTGCGACAAATCCGTTGATGAAGGGAATGAGTTGCTTCTTATGGCAAAAATTGATGGAAATCCACTCCCCATTGTTCGATGGGAATTCAATGGATCTCCACTAAGCCCTGAGCTGTATCCTCAAACATTTGATGGTGAAAAGGCCATACTCCGAGTACCAATTGTTGGCAGAGATCATCAAGGAGTTTACAAATGCATTTTAACAAATGACGAAGGTACGGCGGAGTCAGCCTCCAATGTCACCGTGAACAAAGTTTATCGTCCTCCAAGTTTTGCTCAAAAGTTTACAGATCAAGAACAGGTTGGTGGATGTAATTATCTTTAATTGCATGCATTTTTATTCCATTGTCTTCAAATTCATGACATTCTTGCTTCCTCAGATACCAGATTGTGACTGCAAATTTGGAGCAAGGGTTAGTGGAATTCCCGTGCCCACTGCAAAATGGTACAAGGATGGTATTGAAATTGTTGCTGGAGACAAGTACAAAATTAAGCAGGACGGTGATTTAGTTCAATTACAAGTTCGGAATTGTGGAGATGTTGACAAGGGGTAAGTACACTATTGAGACGTCACACTTACAAGCCATTTCTCAACTATAATGGGTCATGATTGTTACAGGGTGTACACTTGTCAGTTGAGCAACAACCAAGGATCTGCGGAATGCAAAGCAAAGTTGGATGTTGTAAAACAAATGTAAGTTTTTCTCATACGTTAATGAGTCAGAATATTTTTTAACCAAACTATAACTTGAATAGATCTCATAAACCACGTGGAGAAATTCCATACTTTCTCAAAACAATTGGGAACACAGAAGTTTATCCTTCGATGACCGCCAAGTTTACGGCGTGCGTGGGAGGATTTCCAAATCCAGAATTTGAGTGGTACCGTGGCACCGATAAGGTTTATGAGTCGGATAGGATAAAATTTGAAAGAGACGGAGCAGGATCCGGTCTTCTGAGGCTGATCATTCAAAATGTTGACCTTGGAGATTTGGCAGATTACACCCTAAAAATTTGGAATGAACATGGTGACGCTGAATGCACCGCCTTTTTGAAGTATGACACCCTTGCGGATCTCAATAAACAGAAATTGGGTGACTTGTACTCTGGATATGAAGGGACTAGACCCACTGCAATACCAAATCGTCCCCTAATTACGAATATGACTCCGAATCGAATGACACTAAAATGGTCCCCTTGCCTTCCACATGTGTCTCGTATCCCGTGCACATATTTGGTGGAGTCCTGCCCCGTGAATCAACCCGATGACTGGACAACGCTGTATAAAGGACTCAAAGATAATTATTGCGATGTTGATTTTCCTAATCCTAATCACGACTACAAGTATCGAATCCGAGTTCAATGGGGTCAGAATCATGTCAGTGAGCCATCTCCTTACGCCATTACTATGAGGTATGTAAAATTCTTTGATTTCTTTTTCATACAAATCGTTTTATTACTGAATTTGCTTATTTCAATAAAATATCAGAAATAAATTTGACACTCGTCCTCCCCAATGGAAGCCACAACTTGTTCCCAGCATTCCACGGGCGTATGATTTAAGTCGTCCACCTCATGAAGGCTACACTCATGCCCCAAGATTTTTAAACAAGGACAAAGATTATCAATACGCTGAATTGGGTCATCCTTCAAGCCTTTACTGGTATGTTTATGGTTATCCTAAACCAACCCTGAAATTCTTCAGGGACGGAAAAGAGTTCCATCCAGAGCACACTTATCTGGATAACGGGCTTATCACGCTGTTCATCAATAGGTGAGTGTGAACTACAAAACTATTCTACTTTTTAAACACATGTCAAATTGGTTGTTGTGAATGATTTGAACACTTTGTTAAACGCGTCAACAACAACTTACACTCTGGCTCGGGCTATATGATGCTGCACTGGAGGTTTTATTTACTTGCTATTTTAATATACGTAGAATGACCGAGGATCTTGAAGGAGAATGGGAATGTGAAGCCCGAAATTCAATTGGAATTGCGAATCAGAAGGTTTCCCTGTATCGAGCTGACCATCCCAGATTTATTACTCGACCAAAAGAAGTTCACTCAATGACTAGACGTAGTGGAAAAATATCTGCGAGAATCTACGGCATTCCAGTCCCTGACATAAAAATCTATAAAGACTGGCATCTCCTGCCTCTTACCTCAGACACTCGTGTGAGGCTTCAAATCGTGGACGTGGACGAGTACACGATTGATGTTTATGTTTCCATTGAGGAAACAATGATGCGGGATGAAGGGCTTTATAGCATAGTTGCCACCAATGTTGCAGGAAGCGTTCACAGTTCTGCCATGATCCATGTGGAGGAGTCAGAGACGGATTATTATTTCAAGAGCAACCTTAAAGGGAAGGATGTTAGATTTAGAAACATCAATGTTCGAAATTATTACGATTTTGGAGACGAGCTGGGAAGAGGGACACAAGGGATTCATCATCATGTTGTGGAGCGTGCAAGTGGTACGTTTATCTGTCATATCTTTAAATTGTGCAAACTATCTACTTGTGAGCGGTTACTAAATTAAACTAATTTTAGGTGGCAGCTACATAAGTAAAACAATGATTACACGATACGACCCAAGGCGGAAGGAGTGGATCGAAGCCGAGTACAACATTTGGAATGGTCTCAATCATCGTTATATTAGTCGGCTACATGACGCCTTCTATCATGATGACACCTACATCTTCATTTCAGACATGTACATATATTGCTTTAATAGAAAAATAATTAGTCTGTGAAATTTACTTATAATGTTCTTTGTCCTTTTAGTTGTACTGGAGGCGACATTCTCAGCGGCTTGATTTCTCGGGACAGGTTCACTGAATATGATATCTGCATCTTTGTCCGGCAACTGTTGGAAGGTCTGGAATATCTTCATGTCACAAATCATATCGCTCATCTCAGCCTTACACCCTTGGATCTGCTACTAACTCATATCAACAGCAATAGTCTACGAATAATTGACTTTGGTCTGGCACGAAAGTACTGGAACAAATCTTTAGAGTATGGTCATCCGGAGTATGTTGCTCCTGAAATTGTGCGAAAAGAAAAGAACATTGGTCCCTGGAGTGATATGTGGGCAGTGGGTATCATTACCTATGTCCTTCTCTCTGGTCATAGTCCATTCTTGGGTTTAAATGACAGAGAAACATTGGAAAATGTTAAGGTGTGTTTATAGTAAGGCATGGAAAATATAATTACTAATAAATTGCGTTAATTCTGCTGTTTTCAGAATGGGGCTTGGAGTTTTGGTGATAGATTCGAGCTGATATCAGAGACGGGTAGAGATTTTATTAAACGACTTTTGACCTACGAATTTAAAGACAGAATGGACATTACGACTGCATTGGACCATTCCTGGTTCCACTTAATTACTCAGGAACGAACGGATCTTCCCAATATACTTCGGGATGGTCATGCCAGCTATTACTACAAACTAAAGTAATTTGTGAATAATGTAGTATTGAAATGAAACACAATTCACCTAACAAAATTATATCATCTTTCAAGGGCCTGGAATGAAAATGCATCATGCAGAACTATTTATCGAAGAAATCCGTTGGAAACTGCATACACGGATCCATCTAGAATGGTGTATCCTCCACTTTACAATGATGACGATGACTATAAGCGACCCATAATACCCACGGACCATTTGACACTTAATGGATATCCCAGACCAGACATTGATGACTTTGTCAGTGAATCTCAGTAAGTTGCAAGAATGAGCAAGAAATTCCCATGCAAAGTGTAATTTTGTTTCTTTGTTTAGCTACCAATCTGGAGATGAGACATATCTTTTGCAGGTACAAAATTACAATTCATGCCAAAAGCAATTCAAATCTTAAGTTATTGCAATGGACTGTCACACTTTAATTGTTTCCTAAACACATTTTAGCTGCGTGATACCGATTTCCCAGCCAGACTCCGGCAATACATGAAAGTTGCCGCAACATCCAGCCCAATCATTTCAATTTAACGTGTACAACACCTACTGCGACCGAAATGTATGTTCCCAGATTTGTTAACAAGATTAAAAAGTTTCCTCTCTAATAAATATATGGGACAATTAATATTCCGTCTCCAATTACAGATCCCTGTGATTCGAGAACGACGAAAATTCACGGAAATAATGGACGAAGAGGTGGACGACGAAAAACGGACAAAAATGTCCGAGTACCCCGATGGCCCTTGGAACAATGAGCCACGTCGCATAAAGAATGAAATAGGAAACCGACTGGAATTTCAGGCAGAGGCTGATGCAATGCGATCCATGAAACGAGAAGGACGTGAACCCATTTTCCGAGAGAAGCCTGATGTATTTGTCAATGTACGCTTGGGACAGGAAGTTACCCTTACCGTCGTCGCATTTGGAGATCCTGTCCCAGGAATCCAGTGGTTCAAGTAATATCACATTCCATTCCATGTCTACCTACATTTAGGCTAAACACACACCAGTAACAAGTCACTGAGCAAATAAGTATCTTACATTGTATGAGAGTTGTATGCGTGTAATCCCATGAGCAAATACACAGTTTGTGTATGAGTCAATTTGACCGGTGTATATGTGGCTGGTATAGGAAACGGAGCGTAAATGCAATCAAAATGAAAGAGATGTGTATGTGTACTTATTTATTTCAGACAGGACATGATGGTCCTTGCCTCAGGGGACAATAGAGAATTGGAAGAGGAAAATGGAACTTCTACTTTAAAATTGAATGAAGTTCGTGACACGGATTTAACCAACTATAAAATAGGTATGCTAGCTGGAAAGCATCCATTTAAATGGTATGATACGTAATTGTTGTGCTAATAAATAAAATGATTTGGTTTCCAGTTGCCAGAAATAAGTCTGGCCAACTCATTTCCCGTTTCCGTCTAAAACTATCGGATGAGCCTCAGGGAGAACCTGTACCTGAAACTATAAACTACGAAATAGAATCCACTCCTGTAAATATATCGACCGAAGAAATCGCCGTGTCTTCCCCCCTCCAACTTCTTACTCATGGCAAATTTGGGTCTGTGATATTAGTAGAAAATTCACGCCTTCTCAAAGTTTGTACGGAACTAGAATTTAATACAACGAGGTCGATGGCCCATACGAATTTATTTACCATTCACCAAGCCACCCAGATCGGAAGCTCTGTTCTACTAGAAGATAATTGCCTTAATTACCAATCCTCCTCCAACCTTCTTCACTACATCTCATCTCTGGACTACTACTCGGAACAACTTCTTATGAACTTTGTCGTTCAGGTATAACAACCAGCCAAGTAGTAGTAGTTCTCTGGCACTTAAGCCCAGACTTTTAGAATGCTCCTCCTTGTTTTATGAAAATTTATTATGTCCCGTCAACTCCAAAGCCGGGCTCAAAGTTTTGTTCGGATCTGAACTCATCATTCTTTTCCAGATACTTGATGGTCTTCAGTATTTACACTGGCAGGGCTTAGCTCTACTTAACTTGGAGCCTGGGAATGTTCTTGTTACAAAGAATCAGAAAATAAAGTTGGTCGACTTTTCTGCGACACAACCCATCCTTAAAATTGGGAGTCGAGTGGATTGTCTAACAGAGCCTGAATTCACAGGTAGGCAGCCTTCTATGAAATGAGCTCGTCATGCTAATTTGAATTCATACTAAATTGGCGTATTTATTTAAATGAAATTCAAGAATAACCAATTATTTTAATTTGTGATATCTGTCTTTTGCCACCATCAGCTCCTGAAGTGCTGAATGGAGAGTCTCAATGCATGCCTCAGACGGATACTTGGAATGTTGGGCTACTCCTTTACATAATGTTGAGTGGAGTATCCCCATTTTTAGGCGAAACGGATGAAGACACAAAGCAAAACATTACTTTTGTAAGATTTCGTTTTGAGCATCTCTATCCAAATGTGAGCCAAGAATCTACTCGTCTGCTAATGCTCATCTTTAAGAGAAGTCCGCTGTAAGTTTAGTTTTGTTTATTTTTTAAATTTTTTCCAACTTTAAAGCTGAACTCTCTCTTCCTACCACAAAATCATTATCACTTTCATCTCCTCCTCTTCCTTCGATAATCACAATCCAAAATCAATCTTTAATGGATGGATGCATGCAGATTGGTTTGGTTTGCAATGTGTATTTTATGAACTTGCAGAAAACGGCCCACAGCAGATGAGTGCTTGGAGCATCGTTGGTTCCAACTCAGTAATTCACTTCAGAAAAAAAGAGACCAAGCCGTTTTTGATACAACTAAGATTAAAGTGAGTAAAACTGTAGCAAGGTTTGCACAAAAAATTGGTATCACAATTTGTGGTATACTAATACCCATTTTTTATCTTAAGGAAAATATTCTTATTTAACAATGATGACGAAATTACAAATTGTCATTTTTTTACTCCCATGAATAGGCGTACTATGCAAATTATTTGGAGAAGAGGAAATCAACTCAGCCGGAATCCAATCTTCAAGACTTTACCTCTAAATACGGAACCATTGGTTAATTATAAAATATTTCTTTAAAAACATTCTTCAGCCCAAAACAACCACATCTCAACATGATTAATTAGTGTTGATGATTATCATTTTATAAAGGATAATGAAATTGACTCAAATATTGAAAACAAAAAACAAAAAAATCTCAAAAATAAATAAATACTTTATTTCGCTGACTCTAATTTCTTCTCATTCTTTTTCTTTATGCATGGTTTACTTGGTTGGGTGAGTTTTTGTTAGAAAGTGTTGTTTAAGATCAAGGGAATTTACAGCCCAGTTAACTTAATTCTCATCCCAAGCTTGTTGATTATCACAAAATCCTTTATGCAAAAATGTTGATCTATATAAAAGGGGGAAAGGCGTCTTCGGATTAGCTCATTCTTGCTGTGTGTCTCATAATCCCAACATCAAAATGGGGTTGTCATCCACAAAGTTAATTTTATTATTTTTGGCCTTAGCCGTGGCCATTATTTACGTGTGTGCACATCCACAAAATAAGAATCGAAGACATCATCCCAATCACAATTATGGGGAAGTGGATAATGTTCCCTCAGCTAGTAAGTTTGTATTCAATATACTGTATGAAAAGCAGTGAGATTTTAAAATCATTTGCATTTCATATGCAAATAGGTTGATTCTGCTATGATTGTAGAAACTAGCGAAATTATTCAGTGTTGAATTTTCAGTTTTAAAATTTTAATAATTTTATTTCTACAGCCCATCACGGCGGTCATCACCACGGTGGTCGAGTTCAGATCAAGGTTTACCGAGGACAGACAAAGGGTCATGGTTGGGATAGGTAAGGAGAATGAAACCATTAAGTAACATCAAAATACCGTCTTTTACCTTAATTTTATAATAATTTTTATTTTTTTCAATTTCAAACTTATAGCTTCGCCCCATACGGTAAGTTAAAACTAACCAACACAACAGCCACCCAAAAATTTTACATTGTTTTAAAACATTTTATTTTTGCATTACAAAAACAGGTTACTGGGTAAGACAACCACCAGATCAACACGGTTGGGGTCATCATTAAGCGTCTCCTCGAAATACCACCAAGTATTGAACCCCCTCCCCACAGTCGGAGTGCCACTCCTACAACTTACACTCCCACCCTATACACAATTCTGTAAAACTTGTACCGAATAAAGAATCTATTTTTATATAGTTTTTGTATCAAAATTTCCTTTCCTTAATTCCGAATTCATTGCATGGACCCCATAAAAGATTATTCTGCTTAACCCCAGTTCCGGTGGGTGGATGTAGGTGTCTCCCGTCTGTACTTTGTGCTTATGCTTACTCAGCCAGTCCTTCCGATTGGAGAAATGATGCTTACACTCTGACTCTGCTGACTCTGGTCTGGTCTGGAAAGAAAGGAGTGAGTCCATACATGGTTTGGTTTGGTTGTGGATGGAATGGCACACTTTTTACTTTCTCCCCTTATACTCCAAATGCCTCATGGATGGATGAAAAGGACCCGGAGTGAAAGTTTTTCTCTGGCTGGAGTCACATACCCATCCTACTTTGGCCTAGTTTTTACCCTCCTCCCGCATAATAATAATAATTACAACTCTTACCAGTTTGGAGTCCATCCATGGCAGTGCTCTCCAACCGGATAGGTTTGAGCAGCATAATGCTCAATAATCCTCGGGATTGGGGTTGGGGTCGGGTGTCAGTGACATAAGTGGTTCCAATTTAAACCTTTGTTTCAGTCAAGGATTATTGGGAATGGCAAAAAACTTATTGACAATGTGTTTAGAGCATGACGGAGGATGGTGGTGGTAGCATTGGTCCTGAGGGGAATGAAAGTGGAAGCAGTATTAATTTGAAATATTTAAGTGTCTCCGAAAATTCGGCGTCAACCTATCTTCTCGGTGGGACACCGAGAAGTGCGTCAGAAGCATTTTGGGACTGCTCGGAACTTGGTTCTATAGAACGATCTTTAAATTTGAGTGATCTTATTAATAAGCCGAGTTTGAATTCGAATCAATCTTTCCTCTCTTCAACGTCTACTCTTTGTCCGGATCAGACAAAGTTTGTGACCCTTCACCTTGCTAGTCGGGAGGAATCTTGTGTGTCGTTTCAAGTTGATGATAACACTCCAAAGGCTACACCGACGCCGACGC
Organism: Folsomia manolachei; assembly: GCA_036491905.1. Taxonomy (NCBI): domain Eukaryota; kingdom Metazoa; phylum Arthropoda; class Collembola; order Entomobryomorpha; family Isotomidae; genus Folsomia; species Folsomia manolachei. The sequence goes on from JAAXNX010001287.1 coordinate 11,624, forward strand.
CTTCAACTTCTAAACGTGCTCAAGGTATGTAGGTGCACTTTAGTAAATAGCTAACAAACTTTGTTAAACAAAGTAAGAAAGTAGCAGACATGACGGGTGATTCCTTGCACATGCATAGCTGGCCTTTACCAACTTTTTCTTGCTTAATCATTCAAGAGTCAGGAACAGTTGGACAATATCTCTTGACACGATGTACGAGAAGATAGATACCATGGCATAGTAAAAGTGAATACCCATTGGTACGTGTCTTTGCAATATTTAAGTTGACATAGAATATCTACTCGCGTGTGTGGAGAGGTCGTAGGGTCACGTTTTGTAAACGGGCATAAAAAACACGAACGATTTGTCAGGACAAAGTTCAGGAGATAGAACACACGCATATCGTTAGCAATATCAATTGTTTCCTATCCAAAGTTTTACCAACTGTTACTTAATTCGACCTTGCCATGGGAAAAATACAGATACCGGAAAAAGATGCACAAACAGGTACGTGTCCAGTCATGCATGCCCTTGTCAAAATAGTGCAGAAAGTCAGGATTTGCATGTGTATGGGAATCCGTCTTGTGAACTTGACGTGATGCAAATTTTGCATACAGTGTGAATCCAAGGTACCATTTACTATCATCATCCCGTGCATATTGTAACGAGGTGATTGCGTGTTGTAAACTATTGAGTATTGCATGTTTTCGATTTGACGAGGTAGAAAGTAAAAATAAAGAAATATCATGTTTTGTAGGAAGGGCACAGAATATGTTGTATATCAATACTGGAACATGGATATACACAAAATAGAGTTTGTTCGGATCGTCACACCCTTGTTTAACAAATCAGCAAATGGCATGCAATCGGGGTATAGTATCACCACATCACATTATCAAACAAATATTTTGACATTATATTTAGTCACGTAACGTTTTGTTCAAAAATAGTCTCATAACTAAGTTAGCGATGACTCAATTTATGGCATTGACCCTGTATCTCACTCACTACCAACCAACATCAATCCCCATGAGTAAGGTAGGTAGGTGGATGCTCAGTGGATTTTTGATAACGAGCCGGAACATTAGCTAAAATTATCTATATTGCAGGAAGCTCCTCACAAATCTTGAGTCTCAGACTCATATCCCAATTTCGAGATATTTCTAACAAATCCGTAGTCCAATAACTCATTTTGGTTTTTGGCCAACATAAACTAATGACAGGCCACAAAAGCCATAACTCATCCATCCCGATCCCGAACCGATAAGAGATGCTCATGTACAACACAACAACGTGCACCCACCAGCTAATCCCATATGCACACCATGCTGTCAACTCCCGCATATTATTCTACCCACAAAAAGCAGTGGCTATGTTGTTCAATTTCTTGGTTGCACGAGTCAGCTTGTATATTTGCAGATGTGCAAATCTGCTTGCGCAGGCAATTTTAACTCCGGTACATACTTCCAGTTGGTACTCCGTGTATGTAGTTGTTTCCGGGTATATAGGTCATTCAAATACGAAAATTTATGTTTCTGCGTCAACTAAACCATGCTTCTACTAAGCTAAAGTCTGTTCGAGAGTCGAAAGTGAGTTGTACTTAGTTGAGCTGAAGTGCAAAGGAAAACGTATAAGAAACTGGTTAAGTTTTGGTGGTTGGTTGAGCTCGTTATGGTTTGGCTTGGTTATGAAATTTGAGCTGAGAGATTGAGAACGGATGACTCTCGACTCATATCCGACATTTGAGACAGATGGTGAGAGAACGGGGTGGAAATATTAAATATAGCCCAACCGTGAAGAAAAAAGGTGTGATTTCATGCTGAGAAGAAAGGAATGAGGACATTCATTTCATTTTCATTCCTTATTGCAAATATTCGCCGTGTACTCTTTCACATTTGTAGAGGGTAAAAGGAAGAAAAAAGAGATAGGATGGAATGGATATATGTATTCATGTAGGAACTCAAAGAATGTGATGAGGTGCGGAAGTACAGAGTTTGGTTAGGTTTGGGGAAAAGCAACGAAGAAAGTCGAGGAGGGGACGTTCTCTCTCCGGGTATCCTGCCTGCCTAGCCTAGCATGGATACCCGGGTATTATGGACCATGGTCTTCTCTTTCTTGGAGGTACACTGTTGGAGTGGAGGATGTAGGTTATTCCATATTCGCAATATATTTGCAAAAAGTCTACTTGCTACTAGTGGCACAGTTCAACCACTCTGTTCCAACTTACTTAGTTTGTCTACAGTACTCCAAACCATTCCATAATCCAACTATGCCTTGATTCTTGTCATCCGAGAGACTCCGAGAAAGAAGACCCACATACCGTTTCCGTATTTCCCTTAACTTGGCGTTCTCTCTAGTAGGGCATGCATTTAATTTTGAGAAAATCGATGGCGGACAGACAGTCGAGAATTTAACCTGCGCAGAAATCAATTGGAACGAAATACGCCCTAAATAGGGCTAGCCTAGAGCCCTTTATTTCATTCGTGTGAAAGTTTCTTGCTTTTCCTCTTCTCTTACACACTTCATACCAACACAACCACCACCACCATCAACACTCGTCTGTCTTGTTGATTAATTTTTAAAGTAGTTGTACATTCCGCACAATGGTGGTAAAGTAGTAAACATGTCATCTATTTTTAAGGGGCTATGACCACTAGGAACAACATGGAGCAGCAAGACACGGAGCAGCCGAAAGGTATGTACTCTACAAACAAACAGAATCATACAATACAAATTATGTGTCAGTGGGGCACTGTAATTTTCTCCTCTTTCAATTCCCTGCACACATTTGCATTCTTTGATTCATTCCTTTATTGTTCTCCAGCCCCATTCATGTCAATCCCTTGCGTGGATCCTTTTATTTTTATACTCTTTTTATTTAGGTAATAATGTTGCTGCGGGTGCAGAGTCGGAACAACTTCCTACTAGCTCTGCACTACCGGATGAGGAGACCGGTGGTAGGAGAAAGCTTGGCAAAAATTTGCATCTATACGTAAGTCAGAGTTTGCGTGTCATTCATGCAGTCTCCAGTTAAATATTATAGGTTAAGATATTAATACCATGTTTATACCCATGCAGGAGGATGAACATCTTTTATCAAATGTGATACATTCGCTGGGTAAATTATTTACCAATTTTGTTGGATTAGTGTATAATTGTTGAAATACAATAATGCACTTCATTTCACAGCCAACTATAACCCTACCGCTGCACCCGTGACTGCAGAAGATGGCGACGAAGAAGAAGGGACGGCACCGGCTGCCAAACCAGGTGCCAACATGGGAACCTTCATTGGCGTCTATTTGCCCTGCATTCAAAACGTAAGACAAAATCCGTTTAAGACTGATTTATTATTTTTACCGGAAAGAAAGACATTCTTGTTATTCTGACAATTTGCATGAGAAACATTGTCTTTACTGTATTCTCATGACATTTCAAATCCTAATCAACCATTTTCTTGATCCTTTGCCAATCAGATCTTTGGAGTCATTTTGTTCATTCGACTCACCTGGTATGTCAATCCATTACTTAATTTGTGTCAAGTCTTGAGATTCAAGTGACTAATTACAAATGATTTCATAGGGTTGTCGGGACAGCTGGGGTCGTCTGCGGATTTTTTATTGTGTTAATGTGCTGCACGATTGTAAGCATTTTTCTCTTGTTTTCAAGTCACATTTTAAGAATGAGGGGGCACTTTGAGACGTATTAAGATTTATTGGACTTGGTTTCTCTTTAGACTATGTTGACTGCTATTTCAATGAGTGCCATTGCCACGAATGGGGTGGTACCGGCAGGTGGGAGTTACTTTATGATTTCAAGGTATGATTAAAACCCACAATTTATATACACTAGTTCCTGGAGTGTGTGTAATTAAAGGTAATGAAATGATTGATTAGATCACTCGGCCCAGAATTTGGTGGTGCGGTGGGGATTCTATTCTACATAGGAACCACACTAGCTGCTGCCATGTACATCGTGGGAGCTATCGAAATTCTAATTGTAATTTTTCATTTAGTGTCCGTTTCGGAGAAATGTGTGGGTTTAAATGTGCTTTATAAATTGCAGACGTATATTGCTCCATCCTTGTCAATATTTGGAGACACGACCATACCAGAGAACATGTACAACAATTACAGAGTCTTTGGTACCTGTCTCCTTGCAATAATTGGTCTAATCGTATACGTAGGAGTGAAATTCGTGAACAAGTAAGAATCAAATGACGCTCATTCATACAACGAATGTATAACACTCCAATGCATTTTGATAGATTTGCGGCCGTGGCATTAGCTTGTGTGATCGGGTAAGGAACTAATTATGATTAATTAGTGTGTAAAACATTAAAGGAAATGTCGACTATAAAATAGTTTTTAATGTGACTCAGGTCCATTTGCACCATCTACATTGGGCTAGCTGTCAATTTTTACGGTAATGACAAATTGAGCATGTGCGTCCTGGGAAATCGTCTCCTTCAGGAGGATGGGAGTGGAAACTGCACAAAAAAAGATGGCAACGCGCTTTACAACTCCTTCTGCAAACCCAACGAGCTGGACGGTATCATGTGTGATCCCTACTATGAAGCCAATGAGCCCAAAATTCATACCGGAATCAGAGGTCTAGCGTCAGGAGTCATTGTTGAAAACCTTTGGCCTGCTTTCATGGAACAGGTACGTATAAAAAATATATTCCACGTTCAATCCAGCAGTCTAACTTTACCCATCCCATTCAAATGCAGGACCAAATCTTGTCAAAAACTTTTGATGAGATTGATGTGACTCCTTCGGTCAAATCCACAAACGGGACATCCCACCGAAATGTGTACAACCAAGTCATCATTGACATCACAACTTCATTTACGGTGCTCGCAGGAATATTCTTCCCGTCGGTTACAGGTAAGTAGAGAAGAATTTGAGATGAAGTCAGAAATTGGGTTAGCTTTCACTGTCATCTCAGCCTGCTCTTGATCTCTGTTCTCTGGTTTTTGGCCTGTGCGTGATAGATTGGTAATAGGCCAATCGTGCATGAGTTCTCGGGTGACTGCCAAAGTCTTCTTCTTTATGAGGTGGATTTGGGGCAATGCCAATTCTTTATGTCTCAATCTTTTCAACCTTTCTTTTTCCTTTCTTTCCTTTTTGCAGGGATTATGGCTGGATCAAACAGGAGCGGAGATTTAGCGGATGCTCAAAAGTCGATTCCAGTAGGAACAATTGGCGCAATATTGACAACTTCTTTTGTCTACTTGTCCTCCGTGGTGCTGTTTGGAGGGACGGTGGATCCTCTTTTGTTAAGAGACAAGTAAATTGATTTCTTCTCTTTCTTTCTTTCTTTAGTCAGTTAATGAATTGTTTTAGATGAGGCTTGAGTCCTTTCTTTTGGTGGCTTCCACATCCACCGAACTATAGATAGATGAATAAATGGGTAGAGTTTTCTGACATTTAACATGACCCCCATAAATTTTAGATTCGGCCAAAGTATAGGAGGTCGCCTAGTCGTGGGTAAGTTTTATTTTTGAAAAGATTCGTGAGTGATGTAGAAGTGTTTTCACAAAATGACTGATACATACTCTTTATATAGCAAACATCGCGTGGCCAAATGAATGGGTAATTTTGATCGGCTCATTCTTATCAACCATTGGAGCTGGACTTCAGGTTGGTTTGATAAAGCGTTTTTCTTTATGAATACAATATGATATACCATGGCAAAAGAAAGTTGTTGAAATGGGAGAAAGTTTGTTCAAGTCGATTCAGCATTGCATGCTCCAAGATAGTTTCTCGAACCCAGTCCGAATAATAATTTTATTATTTACGACAACAAAAACAATAAAGTAATAAATTTTTTGTATCATTAAAAAGTCCATGACTAGGGAGAAAATATTTTTTTCTTATCCAGAGTCGCTTTTCTTTTACCCATTTTTCAATATTTATTTTGAAACTCTAATTATCAAAAATGTAATTAATTTGTTTACAAAAAAATGACATGAGGCACAGCCAACAAATGATAGACGCATTCATAATACTCCTAAAATTGCAAGCAAGCAGTCCTGAATTTTTCGTCTGCAACACGACTGACACTCATATTTTCGACAAAATTTTTAGTAATTAGGTCATGACCTTTTTTTAGAGTATGACCGGGGCTCCACGGCTGTTGCAAGCGATTGCAAGAGATGGCGTGATCCCTGTCATCCAACCCTTCAGCGTCTCCAGTTCTCGTGGTTAGTAAATTATATTATTTTAGTTGATTTACTTCAGTTCAACCGTACAAACTGAACCTGACCAGCATAAGAACTATTTGATTATCAAGAGGAGTGGTAAATTCTGCGGATACAGTATCATGTAAATTCATGTAATCTTTTCTCGCAGGGGAACCCACTCGTGCCCTAATACTCACCATGTGTATTTGTGAATGCGGTGTGCTGCTTGGTGAGTCCCAAAACTTTCTCCACCCATTATTAGTTGTCTATAGTTTGTGGACGCTGAATAATGGCGTCTATACCCATAACTCTTCTGTCCAGCATAGAATAGGATGCCAACCTCAACAATGGGGACATAAAATATTGATGATTAATAATATGTCCCTATAGGAAATGTTGACTATTTGGCTCCGCTTCTGTCCATGTTCTTCTTGATGTGCTATGGTTTCGTGAATTTGGCGTGTGCTGTTCAAACCCTTCTCAGGACTCCAAACTGGCGACCCAGATTCAAGTTTTACCATTGGGCACTAAGTTTCGCTGGACTTACTCTATGCATTTGTGTCATGGTACTATGCATATCATTATATAATTCATTTCCATAAAAAATGATGGATGCAGAGTGGTTTAGACGGTTAGGTTAGGAGGCAGTTAGGCATGGGAGCAGTTTGCTTAATAGGCATTCTTGACTTGACACTAACGACAACAATTGGGCACAGTTGCTGTCCAAAGATTTACAACTGTATTGACCCGTTGCTGGAAAATTCCGATAAAAGCACTCTGCATCCATGTTATATTGTCGTTGATGAAAGTAATCATAGTTAAATTTAACTGGAATTTCATTTTTTTTTATTAGTTCATGACGTCAATACTATATGCTCTACTAGCCATGGGCATTGCCGGTCTCATCTACAAATACATCGAGTACAGAGGGTAAGCCAAGCTTTGGAATGTATCCGAGTGATAAAAAAAGAAATCACTCAGAAATGTCTCCACTAAACTTATCGACCTTAATTTGTACTGGTATTTGT
>JAAXNX010001288.1:0-18816 GCA_036491905.1 Folsomia manolachei
AACGTTTCGAATGAATTGGGTGTTATCAAAATTAATTACAATGGTCACCAGCCACATTTACATTTTGATCTTTGCAAAAGAATTGAAACCTCAATCAATAAGGTAGTATTGATTTATGAATAGTTTACAATGATATTAAATTATTTTGTGTACAATACTAACTCGACATCATTGGATTGGAAAGTTTTATGCTTTTTAAACTTCAATGTCGGAGAACTAAAATTTGCATAACCCTAACTAGAGTGGTAAGACTACATATTAGTGCACTTTACGGTTATTAATTAAATGTCATTTGTCTTCCAGATAACTTTAGTAGATTATTATACCATTTCCATGATTTGCTTAACAACATATGTTACGTACAAAGATATTGTGGGACTGGGTGTCATAAAGTTTGAAATTGGAATATTCATCTTAACTGCACTGTGCTTTACTTACATGATTATTAATACCCATCTGTTACTAACTTACAAACTCGTGTAATCCGAATCCACTTCAGATGTATCGTTTAATTGAATGCAATTATACTGAACTTGTGAAAAGCTGTAACACTTCAACAACAAATGACTCAACTTTTATTCGCACATCCATACAATTGCCGTGATATTTATCAGGTTATCGAAAAAGCTTGCTATTTCCTGTCATGCAGTGTCATGGAAAATTTTAAGTACATAAATGACATATCATACTTCAATTACCTGATAGCTGACACAACTCTCTTAACAATCAGGTGGTTGAAACATGATTTTAAGGTACAGTATCGCAAGTTAATTATAAAATGTTGTGGAGTAACTTGTCTGACATATCGTTGTTCTTATCATTGATTCATTTCCGATCATTGATCAGATATTTCCATTCATTGGTGATATAAAACTGAACATTTTTGTCTTTCAAAAATAGTTACAATTGGGATTCGGACCATGCAGGTAAATTTTCAAATTTATCAAATTTACATATATATCTAAAACTTATTTATTTAGGCCGCTAAAGGAGCATTGATAGCCGGACCAGCCGGTGCCGTTGTTTAGGCAGTCAGTTGGTGTTAGTAGGATGGAGTACATTTATTCAATATATTGATCATCATAAGTAATCATGTTTACTTTTTAGTGACTGACATTCCATTTGTTACGGCCACAAAATTATTGAAAATTGTGCAACCTGGAGACTTGATTGAGTTCGACCGAGGGTTGTACATGCACTGGGCCATGTACTCCGATAAACCAGGCTACATATTCAATATACCTGCCGAAAGCAAGAATGACAAGCAAGTTACCATAACACTTGAGAAGCTGATTGATGTCGCAGGTGAAGACGGGGTTAGGATCAACAATCAAGAGGGAGTAGCAAAAAAACTGGGTTATAAACAACGCAGTAAGGAGGAAGCCGTGGAAGCAGCAAAGTCTGATTTAGGGAAAACTTTCTCGTACGATTTTAAGGGCACAAACTGCGAATACTACAGCACCAAATGGTTCTACGGGAATGGGTTTAGTACGCAAGTAAGACACTGACTTTTAACATTCTTGACATTTTTCTAATAGGTTAATCTTGTATTGCTGAATAGGTAAAACAGGGAGAAATTGGTTTATGGGGAACTGGAGCAACGTCTCAGATATGGGGTGGAAAAGGAGCACTGATCGGTGGTATGGTTGGCGGACCCATTGGTGCTCTTGCTGGATACGCTCTTGGAACTGGGATTGTTGGTGGATTTATGTCTGCTGTATTTGAAACTTCGGGAGTTTCCCATTATACGAGCTAGTTTAAGTATTGTGAGCAATAAAGAAATAAAGAGCTGGGTGTTTGAGTCGTAGGATACCTATTAATGAATTTCATAATCTTGTGCAACCTTGAGGATTACATACTTTAAAGTCTACCTGTCAAAAACTTCACGGAATTGGATTTGTATTTTTTATCAATGATGAATTACGACTGGACATCATAACAATAGTATTATGCAAACATGTAATCTTCAAGATTATAAAATGTATAATTCGTCGAATTTACTCGTCGTTATGTAGTATTCTAATAATAATTTGTGATGAATCAACATTATTGCGTCAATCTGCCAGGCTTTTCACGGAACAGTTAAAAGCAACAAAATTCTGATGGATTAAGCTGTATTATTTATGACCCAGTTAGGTTAAGCTTAAAATACGTGGGCATGTGCTTTTTTCAGCAACTAGATAACGAAATTCCACGAATTAAAAGAAAATTCTGCGAATTTCTCCTCTTAATCCTTTTATACGGTGTATTCGTATTATCTCACCTTAATCCAGTTTTTATAATTTAAAGAAATTTACAGTATAACAAATTGATAAATTGGCCAAAATCACGGGTATATAAAGGATTGAATGAGACACATAAACAAGCAAGACTGAGTTCGTATTACAGCAACTTAAAACGACAAAAAAAACATGAAGAACTTTCTGATCGTGATTTTGTTGGCTTATTCTGCAGTGGTTGGCAGATGTGGTAAGAAATAATAGCAATTTTAATTTTGTATTATGTTTTTAACTATCTATGTTTTATTAGATGAACCGAAGTCCATATTTCTCGGAACATTCAACGCTTCTGGTGGGCTGGGGAAAAGCTTTAACCCAACCGACTACCATCTGATTGATCAACCAGTAAGAATATTGAATCAATCTAATATCAAATTTCCATAAAATATTGCAACTTGCGTCCGCCTCACTTTGGTTAGTCACCCATGAAAAATTAGTTATTCCCTGCATTTGCCATTTCTTCGTATGGCATGAATAATTTATTAATTCTTGGATAAACTGAAAATAGAATGCTTTTTTTTAAATTGTGGTTAACAACATATTAACTAGATTTAAGGCTTTAATTTGTTAAGGAACATAGCAAATCTAATTTAATTTTAAGATGACCTGGGCTGCTGCAGCAGACACCTGTACCAGAATGAATTTCGGATACCTTCTGACCGTGGAATCTTTGGAAGAATTCATGTTCCTACTTACTCTACTACCTGCCATCACAGGTAACACATTTCAAGGGTTAAACGTGAGCTAGTTTAATATATAAAAAATAATTTAGGACGAACATACTGGACACAAGGTTCATTCCAGACGCCGGATAAATGGTTCTGGCCTGCAACCAATGCACCAGTCCCAGATATGACAGGTTTTCCATTCTGGCTCCCAGGTCAGCCGATAAAAGGGACCCAAAATAAAATCGTCATTCAATATCCAACTTATTGGAGTACATCGCCTCAATCTGAATCACATCGCTTTATTTGCAAAGTTCGATTTATTTTCAATTCCAGATTTTTTATGTTGATTAGCTTACTTGACCCGATTTAATATATTTTAGAACCCCAGTCCTACAACACCTGTTCCTTGCTTTATCGACAATGACCTCATCGTCATGATGGATTCGTCTGGTAGTATTGGTGCCACAAATTATGTAGTAATGAAAGACTTTGCTGCCGGAATAGCTTTAGCTTATCGACAAAACTCAGATTCTCGCGTAGGATTTGGGATTTACTCGCAAGAAGTAGAGATTATTGTACATCCAGTAAACTCTCTTACTCCAAACCAAATGGCGACAACAGTTAGGTCAGCACGTTACATGAGTAGTTTAACATATACGGATGAAGCAATTCATGCGGCTATCAGCTTGTTTGACAATATCGGGAGGAATGTTCCAAAAGTAAAGCAATTAACAAGGGCTAAATGAGCTTTTACTAATTGTCGATTTTATTTCAGAATCTTTTAGTAATAACTGATGGATATTCTAATTATCCTGCCCTAACAAGGGCAGCTGCAAATGCGGCACTTGCCAAAGGTATAAGAACATATGCTGTTGGAGTTGCTGGGTTCAACCTACAGGAACTTTTGGATATTGCGGGAGGTAATACAGACCATGTGAAGACAAAAGCGAACTTTAATGAACTAATGGCATTGCTGCGACCTGTAACTGAAAAGATATGCAAGTATTGAAGTGACAAATACAGTCAAAGTTTGAAATTAATTCCATATAAATAAAATTACCGGTTGATTTGAACAGTCTGCGTACCTAAGTATTTACAACAATTGTGGGATTTAAATAATGAACATTTTAAATAACTATCATCGAAAGCTTTGAACTTGGATTCTAAGCGAGAGTTGATCATTTTTAAATTGTTAAATTTAAAAAGAAACAAAGTTTGTTAAAAGTTACATGTTGGAAATTCACAAATTTACTGAAGCATACATACTGTTTAATCAGATAATGACACTACAATGTACGGCTAATGTTGCAACACCCTAAAAATTCAGCTGAACTTTGAAGCTCACAAGTATTTCTGTATAAACACTTGAAAATAAACAGTAAAACACTTGACAATTTGAAATAAATTCATATCCAAATTCAAAAGAATTATTAAAGGATTCTTGGAGTATTAAATTTAATAAGTTAGCATTTCCTTCAAAAGGAAGTTGAGTAGGACATGCCTCAATCGCACCAAGTAGGGAGGATATCACACCTTAATCCCCACTTTATCCATGACACTTTTGCATTTGTAAGTGACAGGAATTGCACAACATTTCAATTTTTTAGGCATTCACTTCATTTCGCTTTAGTACCAAATTTAATCATCAATTTAACTGTTGCAGGAGTCATGCAGTTAAGTTCAAACTTTACATATGTGCTTTCTTTTGTTTGAATTTACTCCTTCTGAGGAACTGGTATTCAACTGCATTTCAACTATATAACAATGTCCAATTAACTTCAATTATACAACCGTTTGCAAACTGTACGACAATCCTCTTAGTTTTTGACGCTACAACGCTACAGTTGACAGAAATTATGTCGCCAATAGTTTATTCCAAAGAAAAACTACACAAACTGAGCTTAGTGATGGGACAATTTTAAAAAGGTGTAGCTTCGTTCGACGAAACCCTTCAACAAATTGCCAAGCATTATTCCTTGTCCAGCCAAAAACCAGTTTTGACTTTCTATCTCTCTGGGATGACGCTCCACTATCGATTGAAAGATACATAAAACTCAAAAATTTTCATGGATTCCTAACTGGATATTTTACACCAGCAACCTTTGGCCCTCAGTATACAACATTCATCACTGCGATGCCGTTAAAAAAGCTTCAGATCATTCTCGAAGCAATGGTTAGAAACGAAATATATTTTCACCATGATTTTTTATTGGTTAAAATTAATTCAGACAAAAAAACGGGATTGAGGTTTGAATTCCAATGTTTTAATCGCTACCAATACAACAAGAAAGAAAAATGGTATTTTATATTCTGCCAAGTGGGAGAAGAAGCTGATTGCTTTTTTCAAATTGACTCCGTCACAACAACCATATCATTGCTAAACAAATACTTTTGGGTTGGACCGTTGATAAACGGGTCGGACAGTTATCATGAATGAGAATGCATGACAGAATTTTGGCAAATTTCAGTGAAACATTTCCTAAATTTTTGTCACAGTGGTTGAAGAACATCCTACCACAAAATCGGTCCAGCCGAGTAGTTCACAAGTTAAGTTTCAAAGGTGTGCTTGAATTTCAGACAGGTTATAACGATATCATTATTACGGATATGGCGTCCTATAACCTCGTGTCATGGAGTGGTTCACTACGACTCTGTTTATACTTCGTTACTCACACCATTTGCAGCATCTGTGTGGCTGATTTTGATAATCATATTTGTTACGATTCTCACAGTGCTTTACATCATCTCTAAAACATTTATTTGGGCACTTGTATTGTTTGCGAGTGGCTTGGAAATCTCAATCATGGTTTACGAAACAAAGACTATAACTAATTACGGAATCCGATTTCTCCTCGGTATTTGGATCCTTCTGATTGGAACCCTGTTGACAAACTGGTACAAATCTGTCTACACCATGGAAATGATTTCTCCACTGCAGCCCACGGCTCCTTGGAAATTCATCTAGGATATTTCAGATTTCAGCATGTTTTTTCCTCTTGACGATACCAGCCAGAATCGGGAAGGATATGACTGTGGACAATATATATATTTTGATATGGACCGTTTTACGACAGCACTAATTGCAAGAGGTAAATATGACGGAAATATGACGAAATTTAAATTTTTTAGGTCCGTTGCAAATCATATCATGAATGGTTACATGTACAACAGTGTCAATTTCGATATTCTATGCCGAAACATACCAAAACAAGACAGGGGTCGGATTCGAATGCAACGGAACTACCTTTTTTAAACGTTCTCTTATATCAGTACCCATCGCATTTTATTGCTAATTTGTCAAATTGGGATAAAACAGCATATTTGGACACGACTGAAAATATTGAATCAATTCTTCCCTACATTAACGACGTTTCGGGAAAAACGTTTATCAAAAGAGAGGAAAATGGATTCATTACAACATTTCAGGGTTTTGAATTCAAGACGGTTCGGAACAATTACGCTTCACGGTGGCTAAAAGCTATGATTTCCTCGGGAATATTTTCTTATTGGAAAGTTTGGTATCGCCAAGTCGAAAGGAATAAAAATATTTCAATATTATGCAAATTGGACAAGTCCACAAAGCCGGAATGTGGTTAAGAAACTGAATTTCAGCTCCAAAATTGTCATGGGATTTTATATTTTAGTAATTTGCAGTATGGCATGTATTTTTGTGTTTATCTGTGAATTATGCAGGTCCCAAAGCAATTCTAGATAAAATAAAAATATAGTTCATTGAGATGAAATTAAATTATAAAAATAATAATTAAAAATATAATAAAAATATAAGAAGGATAAAAAATAAATTAGTGATTTAATTAAGCAATAATTTATAACAATTTATTTTAATGCATGCAACAATGGTGACATTTGCTGACAGAAATTGCGATAATAGAAATGTAGGACAAAATAGTTTTTTATTACTTTTACTAAAATCATCTCATTTTAATTTCTATAAGCTAAGCAAGAACAGATATACTGCTTAGTTTAAAGCTGATTTTTTTTGCTTTTTTTGCTTTTCCTTTCCATAGAATATACTGCGCTGAATGGAAAATTGACTTTAACAAACTGGCTTAAACGTACTTTTTACCAATAGGCAACACAAGGCAATTGGTTGATTATAGCCGAGTGTAAATGAATACCAAGTTGACTGTGTGTCGTCGTAGTATTTAAATGAATAGCAAAATTTATGGCTAAAAAACATATTTACTATACCCATCGTTTAAAATGCTGCTAGCTAGGTTTTTTAGGATACCGTACTTTACTACATGTACTTTAATATCGGACAATTATAATTTATCCATTGGGTGAGTTTGAAATTCAAACCCACGGAAACATTGTCAGAGATAAATCCGAAGCAAGCTACACAAAATTATTAAACTATCCGATGGTTTGTATTCTTTTGAGAATCTCCATAATACTGCATAATAGTGAGAAGAACGGAAAATGATCCGATGCGTAGATATATGACGTCTAAAGTGAGCCATTTTTTGCCTGATTGAATTAACCAATTTATTGCAAATAAGGAGACACAGCAGAAAATTTCTACATACATTCTGCCACATGCTTCGTTTAGTGCCTCGAGACGTAAGCTTTTTTTACCTCGTCTTGGGTTGGATAATATTAGCTGCCCACTGGATGACAGTGTTAATTAAGTTACAAATCTTTAACGTTTTTTTATTAGTTTATTGACGTAGCGAAAAAGAGAAAAACAGAGACAAAATATTGTGACGTCATGGTTCCATTGCTTACAATACCAAAGTTTTCAAACGCTACATTTAGATGAAAAATGACACCACGTCACAATCATTGCAGACTGCGCCATAATTCGGATAAAAAAGTAAACGAATTCGGATATAAAAGAGACTCCAAGATTTTGAAAGAATCATTCCACCGACAACTTTTGAGAGTCAATATTAATCCAAAACTTTAAAAATGAAATATTTCGTCTCAATTCTTCTCCTCGGTTGCCTTGTCGTTGCTGCCTTGGCACAAGAAGAACGTCAAAGCGAGAAACAGGCAATTAAACACCCCGACGCTACCGACGAATCCCCACTTGCTGACAGTGGGGCTACTGATATTAAGCTGACTTCCGGGGACAAGGAAGAAGAAGTCGAAGATGGTGTTACTGCAGGTATGGAAAGCATTAGGAATTATTGCGGAATTGTTGGGAATTTAGCTTGACACTTATGTGTATGAATTTCAGCTCCGCATCTGGTTCGAGTGAAAAGGAAAGGTGAGTGTTTTTTTGGCAAAGATTAATTTTATTGGAAAGAATTGAATTTGATTTTGTATCTTTTTCTAGGCGGTAAAGGAGGTGGAGGTAAAGGCGGTCACGGGGGCAGAGGTCGAGGTCGAGGTGGCTTTGGGAGAGGACGGGGATTTGGAGGGCGACATGGTTATGGACATGGAAATGGTTACGGACGAGGCTACGGAAATTACGGTAAGAATTTTGAGACTATTTTTGTTTAGTGCCTTTTGGTTACTGAATTGTGATTGATAACTTTTGCAGGTTAATCATGCAGATATTATTCAGTGATCGATATAAATCCAAACAGTTCCACTATAAAATTCTTGTGCTTTTGATAATCTATATTTCTACAATTTTATATGACCTACCGAAAGTTTTTTGCCTGCAATAAAAATCATTTTGAAATTTAATGTTGTATTCACTAAACCACATTTATTCGCAGTTGCAAAGCAAAAAATATTTAATAATTCAACAAAAAATATTCGAGTTTGCCGTAAAACTACCTACAAGTACATAACTTGTCACAGTAATATAAATTTGCTATTGTTTTGTATATTTTTTGGCACAAGTCCCATGTGAAAATTCTTCAATGCCTAATAAATTTTGCCACTGTCTCTGAACACAGATTTTTGTGACAACAATTTGACTGGATTGTATTCCAGCTCGAGTTCCAAGTCTTCTAATGGCCTCAGTCCACTCAATGAGACGAGTATGGTCCTTCCTTTATTTCGGACACAAGGAAAGGATTTCATGAAGAAAGTCCAAAAATGGGAAAGTAGACTGCGATTGGATCACAATGCATGGAACTGGAAGATGACATGATTGTCGGGGACATAAAAGCAAGATTGAGAATGAACATGTGCAACCACTGCACTCGGCTCAATATCAAATCCACTTTTGTAAAGATAATGTTGCTACTCAATGAGACTGAGAAGGAGTTCTTGATTTCTTGCGGGTCGATCCCTGGTTTGAATCAAAGACCATTCAGCTACATTCATTTCATTTCTCCATCCAGTAAAGGTTATTAAAGACACAAACATTATGCTTGATGTCTTGGTAAAGGGTGAATGAAAGTTACAAAAATCCTTCCTGGTTATGCATACCCTCGTCCTTTACTTTCACCGTTTTAGCTCCATAACTGTTCACTGTACAAAAAAGGCATTCTGTTCAAACCTAGATCACTGCAACCCTTTCATTCCATCCCATCTAAATAAAAAAAGAACTGTGAATTGCACCCTTTTCCCAGCCAGCTTTCCTTCTTCTCATGCGTCAGTTAAATGTTTGTTAACCAAGGGTGAAGACAGCTCCTACTCTTGCCAAATTTGTGTCTTTTTTTCGGCCAACTTTTTTTTCCTGCAGCTTCTAAAAAATTAAGATTATGATGAAATTATTATGTGTCCTACTCCTGCTGGCTGTCGTCCCGAATATTGTTCCATTCAAAGCGGAGAATCTTTTTGGTGAGTCGGTTATTGTAAAAAATGATGCATGATGGATTAAGAAATATATTTTCCAAACAGGTCCAAGGATCCAAACCAATCAAAGTTTGTGGTTTTATTCGACTTCCAGACAAAGTCCACCATCTGAAGAGTCTTGTGCGGAGACATTTAGCTGTGAAGGAAAAGAGTTTGGATACTATCCAAATATTCGTAATTGCTCCACTGCCTTTGTAATTACAAACTAATTACTTCCAAAATAAATAGTCCTATGGAACTAATCTCAGCCTTTCTTGCAGAGCTGTCAGGGTGATGGACTATTCACCGTGATTTGGACTATTCACCGTGATACCGTGATTTGTCCGAGCGGATATGAATTTAATCCCACTTTTGAAGTAAATTAGAGCAATAACTCTTAGAAGTACAATTCATAACTTAATTTCCGGTTTGATAGTGCGTACAAAGTTCAGGAAGCATTCCCTGCCCGGATATTGCCATTCCGGAGTTCTGTTTTGTACCCTTTTCCTGTTCCGGTAAATCCGACGGATGTCACCCAGACCCCTGGGCTTGCTCTACTTATTTTATTTGCAAAGGTGAACCCGTCAAATGTTAATTTCTCTTTATTGGACAAATTCCAAGCTAACACATTTTAAAAGTATAGATGGAGAAATTTACACGGATTTCTTCCCGGATTGTCCACGGGGCACAAAATAAGACTGGACAGAAAGTAGGCGACTTTTCGACATTTGTTTTGTAATAGTTGATTGTCTCGTAAGGAAATAATGCCAATTTTGTCGCAGAAATGTGTTTATCCTTTAAAAAGCTGTATCCCGTATCCCGGATTGTCCCAATGCTCGACTTCAGTCTCCAACTAGTCCTCCATCTACCCCCTGCACCTACGACACTTCCAACGACAATATCCCAGTCCGTATGGTTGCAGATTTTTTTACACCTGTACCAGTGGAACTATTACGTACGTGGAGTGTAGCGATGGAATGCTTTTTACTCCAGAGACAAAGGTAACAAATTGTGAATCACTTAAAAAACTTGAGGATTCATAAACATTGTGGATCCAATTATAATTTCAATATTTTCCTCATCTAAGACGAGAACGAAGCAATGTCTGACTTTTGCTGGATTCCGGACTGCCTTCCAACCACTCCAGCACCCTGCACAAGGCCGGAGGATTGTACGGAGACCTGTGAGTGCAAACCGGATGGACGTTACCCATCTCCTATTGATTGCCGTTATTTTTATGATTGCGCCGGTGGAAATATAAGGCCTAGTTCGTGTCAATCAGGATCTATTTTTAACCCTGCCACAAAAGTAAGGTTACAGTTATTATCTCTTAGTTTAAAATTATTACTGAGTAATATTTATACTTTGACTTATTTTAATGTCCAGCTCTGTGAGAGCCCAGACTTGGGTGGGGTTTGCTGGGCTTGTGTTCCAGCCATGTAACAACCGTCTACACTGCCTCCAGTAACAACTCTTCCCAAGACCCAGACTCAAATCACACCTGGACCTTGTCCGAGTCAGAGAGATTGTGATGTGGACACCTGTACCTGCCTGCCAGATGGAGCTTATCCCAGTGTCCTTGGCTGTACCTACTACTACACCTGCAAGGATGGTATTTTCCAGGGGCAGCATATTTGTCAGAATGGACTCACTTTTAACTCAGTCACAAATGTAGCCACAAAATAAAATTATATAAGAAAACAAAGAATAAAAACTCAACTCCTGTATTTCAACAGGTTTGTGAGCCACCGGGTGGAGTTTGCTGGGATTGCAATGCAACTCCTGTTCCACCCACACTGCCACCGGTAACAACTACACCAACTCCTGCGACGACACAAACTCCAACAACTGTTGCACCAACCAATTCTCCTACAACGACGGCCCCAATCCCGCAGCCCCACTGCCCGGAAGCGTGCACGGGTACGTGTGATGCAAATCGGATGGGTTTTATCCCAGTGCCCTTAGTTGCACGGAATTTTACCAGTGCAATGACGGACTCCTGTTAAGAATGACGTGTGACCCTACACAAATTTTTAATCCAAAGACAACGGTAAAGATAGAATCCTGGCAATTTATAACTATAGTAATTTAAATGATTGAATTACTTATTAGCCTACAGACTTGTGAAGACCCATGCTCGCCTTGCGTCCAAATTCATCGAATATAAATAATACAATAAATTGTGACGGACAACATTTAAGGCCTAAATTTTAGGATGCTCGTAATTTCTCGGATCATTTCTTGTTTTAGTCGAGGAATTGTCACATCTAGAATTGATATTGTATTTATTGTTATAATTAGATTGAAATACATTTTTGATTTTAAATAAGCGTTACATTTTTAAGGCGAGTAAATGTGATTGCAACGTAATTGTGTAGCTGTCGTGCCAATTCTTGTTAGTTTGTAATGATTTCCCTCAGCCAGACCTTTCCAATAAATAATTCACTCACCCAACCAGCTGCAGTATAATAACACATCATAAACTAAAGTTTAGCCGAAACCAGAGATAAGGAAGGAAAATAAGTTAACTATCACGCCACCAACCAAGTTTAAGGAACTTTAAAAAGTTTGGGATTGCAGTCGAGCATCAGACACCAAAGTTAAACACCACCATGATTCTGAACTACTGGAAAGTTTCCATTATTTTCCATTCCGTTTTCATTACCACAATTTCGGGTTTGGGAACAGAAAAAAATTTCTTTCCACTATACAGCGTCCTATCCATCCTGAAACCTTGCGACATTCATCTCGTTTTTTACTCTATTTACTCACCGAACTTGCCAACTTCCAGTAGAGTTGTAAAAATTACGAGTGACCAAAGTCTGCCAGAAACCCAACCCAGTACAAACGGATACTTGTCGTCTGGAGCCCTGGATTTCTTTAGAATCAAGAAACGTCACACAAATCCCTGCCACTTTCTGGTTTTGTATCGTGGCGAATTTCGGAATGAAACCCTTATTTTTCAAATCATTTCTCATCGGACGAATAAAATACTTTTTGAATTTATGAATTTTTGTTGCAATCCTTTCGGAGGAGTCGAATATTATTCGACAGATAGATTTTATATTCTCCAAATAATTCCGAACCGAATAAATTTCGCATCAACAGAAGTCTTGTTTTACACAAGATTCAACGTAGGAGCTTCTCGGGTTCGAAATTTTGCAGTTTTATTCTTTGCTGAAGGAACTTCACCACAAATTTGCTTTCTCTTTGAAAAATACGCAACAGCCGTGGCAAATAACCTTCGTTGTCGCGAGTTAATCACAAACACTTTGGATTCTACTTGGGAAAATGTTCCAGAACCAAAGCGTTACTCATGCTCATCTCCAGCATGCCGTGGACTTTCTAATGTAGCTCAAAAATGGGCGAAGAATCCTTTACTTTCCCTTCGACCCGAAAATGTCAAACATTATTTGATGAACATTATCAAAATTGCCGGAAACATAACAATATGCCTTGGTTGCGACCCTCGATCTACTTCACAGAGTTTTGAGTAGATCAAAATATAAAACCTTACGTATTTTGGCAAGGATTTTAATTAAAATTTTAAAAAAACTCATAATTTCCAGGGTGGACACTCCCAGTGAGCATTGGTCCCACCGAGGAACTGTCATCGCGACACAGAGTCGATCCCTGAATTTTATTTCTTGTTTTAATCAGGTTGACGTAAGCTTCTTCTTTTACATGACCCCAATCCAACCACCAGTTTGGTTTGGGATATTCCTCAGCATTTCACTGCTATTGATTTGGTCCCTCTTGCACAACTATTTTCTGAGCAGAGAAAACTTTCTGGGCTATAATTTGTCTTTCCTTTTCTTCCTTTTTATGACACTAGTTGAGAAATATGTCCGAGTTCCATCTCCAATGGCGCAATGCCTTTCATTCCGTCTTATTCTTTGTACTTGGTCCCTTTCCGTCACGGTTCTTATTCAATGTTATGTCGGCCTCGTAATTTCACATCTTAATTCTCCGCCTACCCCAAAGTTTCCGGAGACTTGGGGCGATATTTTATGCCACAAACAAGTTTTCATGGATCCAAACCAAACCACAAGATTGTACACGGCTCAAAAACATTCGGCTTCTTTCTACAATTCACTCCAAGGACTGGAAAAAGGAGCCGCGATCAAACCATTGGAAGACTTTGTCTGTTTCAGCCTTCTCTCCAAACGCGTATTTGATCATTACAATTTATTTAATCCATACATTTTCCAGGCAGCCAGTTTTTTTCTGGACATTAATCTCTGGCATTTGAGAATCGACTGGGTTTATGAGATTTGGACCAATTTTTTTGACGGCAGGAGACGTACTTATCCAAAAGCATTTCATAGTTGGACCTGTAAGTGACCCACTTAATCAGTTATGACTTTTGTGGCAATGCTTTTGTTTCTAGGGACGGAAAATAGGACGTTGTCAAACACCCAAATAAATCTTGTGATTGAAGCAGAAATTATGAAGTGTGGCAAATCTGCATATTTGGGATTAAATGAAGACATCTTCCCATATTTGAACCACTTGAAGAAAGTTTATCCCCGAGTAAAATTTGGTCTGGGGAAACAACCTCTTCCATCTCTTCATATGGGGTGGACATTTGGAGCATTGTTTGAAACACGGGGTTCAAAATATTTTAAGTATTTAATACAAGCCGGAATTTACAAAAAGATTTCAGAATTTGGACAAAATAATGAGTTCGTTGGAAGAACAAAGATCTCAAAGGGAGGTAAAAGGTTGACAGCTGGGATTCAGAAATTGACGGAAAGTCTATTAACGGTATTCATTGCTTTGGGATTTGGTTGTCTTGCTGCGACTGGTGTCATGCTGGTGGAGATATCAAGATTTAAGTTATGTATTAATTTTATTTCTCACAAATATTTTTAATATTTTCACAGTTTTAATTTGCTCCCAATAAGCAGATCAAAACCACGATCCATACATACCGCTGTAAAATTCAATCCCCGCAACTTAATCGCATCCAAGCCTTGGGTGTCGTACAAAACATTGTACGAGGTTGGAGACACCGTGCCTTGCTGGCAGTGTTGGGATACGAGTTAGAAATCAAATCTAATCCAGAAGCACAAAGTAAATTATGAAGTAATTAGTGTCTTAATTACTTCCTTAATTACTACACTCACCTTTCCGGAAGTGTGATAATATCATCCACTACCCGAGGGCGGGTTGCCATAGCTTTGGCCACATTCCGAAAAAAGTCGGGTATTAATCTTTTTCGTAACCACGATAAAAGATAATTTTGGAACCGGTTTCCCCACTGAAGTGTACACGCCTTCTCATCGCAGTCTGTGGAAGTTTCTCAAATTAATGGTTGCGTTTCTATGGTTACGTATGGGAACCTTGTAACTCACCTCGATTTGTTTCAGCTCAGTCTCATACACGAATCCTAGTTGGCCCTCTCCGACCCCGTCTCGATACATAATGATTCGCTCCGGGAGACCGTTGTTGGTCTTAGCGAAGGCGTGAAGACATTCTGAGTCAACATTTAGTCAATTATTTGAAGATTTAGCAACACAATTAAAGACTTACTTGTAAAATCGAGACAGAGATTGGACGACAACTCTTTCCTAGAGCCATGGGTACTGACGGTGGAGTAGTATTTGGATTGGTGTTCATTTATTGTGGCAACCAACGCCCCGACGGAGGCGCCCTTACGTTTCCCGCAGTGATAGACATCAAACCCGACTATCATGAGTTTCTATGGAAACCAAAAACTTAGCCAAGTTAGAATTAAATCATTGAACTTCACAAATATCTGAGAGTTTTATTAGTTTATTAATTCTCACTCTGAGCGGAACCCGACCCGTACCACGGCTTCCCTCCCAATTTAGCATTTATCTGAATCCCAACCTTAGTCGTGATACTCATCATTCGGTTAGGATTGCTGGCAGTCTTGAACACAAAACATTGGGATGGGACTAAAAATAATTGACACTTACATTTACAATCTTTAGAACTTTAGTTATCCTTACTTCCATAATCCACGGCACACTTCCGCTTCACGGCCGAGTAGCCATCCACCTTATTATTGGGCAAGATTATAAAAATCATTTGTAATTTACTCTTGTAATTTGACATAGCCTATCGTAGATGGAGCCAGGTTCTTTCGAATTGCTGCGGAATTTGTGTATGTCCCGAGTCGGGACAGAATCTACTTTTTCGGTGGGATGTCTTACAATGTGACAAGAAACTGGTATAAATATCACGACGAGATATATTTTGTGGATCTATCTCCAATTCCGGATCCGGTGAAATTTGAGGACTAATGGTAACATAAAGCATTGCATAAAGTTAACCAAATTATTTAATGACTTTTCTGCCGAATTTTATTAACTACAATAAATGTAGGGAAATTTTAGTTAACCAATGTTTATTATTGTTTTACAGGCTGAAATCGAGCTAAAAGTTACAAGACCTTTTCCAACCGAATAATGATTGATTTAGCAAATATATCAAATTAAAATTTTAATTCAAAATTAAATGTTACAAAAAGTATTTGATCCATTTCCTGCGATAATACTCCGTTTTAACTTAATCTGTGCAATGTTTAAAATGTTGCAGTGACAAACTTAATTCTAAAAAATGAAATCGAGCTGCTTATGTCAAGCAATTTGTATAAAAGTTTAACTTCATAAAAACATTTCTTAAAAATTACTAACTTAATTTAATAAATTGAATGAAATTATTTTAATTAACACATTGGTAATTACACCAGAACTTTGACACCAGAACTCACAAACTAATTTCTGACTCATTATCGTAGTCAGATCTTGCATTAAAGTAAAGACTAATTGGCGGCCTAAAATAAATCATTTCTTTCTTCAGTGATGGCAATTCTGGCCAGAAATGATTCTCCCAATCAATAAATACATACATGGATATCTCTTCCAGACTCTTTTTATGCTTGAGCAGCAACCTATTCACATCTTCAGTTTTACAGTCATCCTCAAAGTCATCAATCCCAATTTTCCTCAGGCTATTGTCTTCTCCTAACTGCCGAAGAAGGTGGAGTCCTTCCTTATAAATTTTACAGACTTTAATTTCCTTCATCTCCGAAAATCCATTGTCTCTGACAAACTCCTTTAATATCATCGTATTGACACGAGACTCGAATGACGAGAGAGACAAAGCACGGAGCCCTTTCACAAATGGGATCAAATTTCTGCAAATATGTTCAACCTCGTTTTGAGCCTCTTCCAGCTCCCCGTTCCAAGGATCAAACCCTAAAGAAAACGACTGCAACAAGGGCAGATGTTTCTGCAGCCCGGAAAACTCTGCGGCGTCACTTGTTCCATACCAGAGTAGCTTCATGTCAATTTCGAGTTCCTCAATATTTTCCGATAACTCTGATCTCAACAACGGAATAAGAAAGGAAGCTGTTAAGTTGCTGTCTAAGCTAAGTGAGATTCGTTTTATAGTGATTTTCGAAGCGAAAAACGTTCCTGAATCAGCAAGGAATTTGGAATGGTCCCATCTTTCGTGACGGGAATCGCTTGGACGGATTTCCACTTTCCAGTTGGAATGCGGGCCAAATTTTGACATTTCTTGGAGATAACGGGAAAAGGAGCAACACTCCAGAAGACTAGTGGATGTGTACTCATTAATTTTGATGGTGGTTGCTGATTCAGATTTAAATAGGATAAATGAGACTTCCTCCCATAGCTTGGATGCGAGCCGCACCCACATTAATGTGGAGAAGTCGAGATGCTCAAATATTTTGGAGAGAATCTGTCAATATTCACAATAAATACAATATTTGAAACTTAAAAATTACATAATTTCATGTAAATTAAACCAACATGACAGTGAATCGACTTACATAAGGATTTCCCAAGACTTCCCCTTCAGCCGGAGAATATTTTCTGGGAGGGTTATCATTTAGGAAGGATATTTCAAAGGGTTCACCAGGCAAAATGAATGGATTGGAGAGGCGCCGCTCCTTCGTTTGGTAAAAAATATGTTGGAATTTGTCGTTTGCTAATAAACCATCAATTTTTTCAGTACTGCCAAAAATTTATGGCCACTAACCTCAAACAGGAACTTGGTTGTCTTCCAATAGGACCGTATTTCTCCTATTAACCGAGTTTTCCTACTCCAAGCTCTTCTGTATTGCTTTGAATTTAAATAAACTATTTTAATTATATCCCCCGTTTTTAGAGTTGCATTCTCTACGACTTTGCCATTCAGAAATATCTTTCCGCTATTCCTCCATCGTTTTAGGATTCTTGAGTCAATCTTTTGAAACAGAAAATAATAAAAAATACAAGGAATTGAAAATATTCGTAAATATTTATTATTAGACGTTCTCCATACCTGAACCCGGTTCAAGGAGAAGGTACCATTGGCACAGGTAATCCGAAAGATTGGTGGGATTTGATCATCGTCCCGGTCTTGTGGGAGGTACACAAATTCCTCGGAGGTACAAAACCAAAACGGCAAAAACCTGGACCAAATTGGTACTGTTGATAAAAAAGGAAATCTTTCATGTAACCTTGGTAACTTAACTTTTATTATTAGATGTACTTAAATATGGTCTACTCACAACTTTTCCTTCATCGTAGTAGAGAATGCAATAGGTGGGGTTTTTATTTTGTAGTAATTCCCCAGAAACCGTCAAGAGAATTAATTCTTTAACCATTACAAAAATTGTCTGGAGTTCAACCAGCTGTAAAAAGCAGACTGACTGAGAGAAAGCAGTCGATGGAGAAAGTGTGGAATACCCGGGTAATATTGGGAGAGGTTACCGCAATCTACTCCGCGTTTGATTTTCATACATCGATTTTTTAGACTTTCCAAACCAGGGTAAATTTTCTCCACAGCAAAGTCACGGAGCTGGAGTATATGAAGTACTTGTTGAGCTTTTCCGGCGTTATGCAATCTGTAATGAATAAATGGAAGCCTTAAAGTCTTGAGGCTTTGTCCCATTGAACGACTTGTTACGAGGGGCGTTCAATAAGTATTTGCCCTGAAGTAGTTGCCGTTGAGGTAGGATGATAAAACTTTGTACGCTTAAAGATCAACCGATTTAAGCTAATAATGCGGAATTTGAGAAAAATCTCTTCACGGAGTGAGTGGCCAGAAATAATTTTCTGAGAGATCTGAAAAATGGACTGAAACTTTGTTTTCAACAAATTTCCATTGAAATTTCTTTGTCCCCTGAAATA
>JAAXNX010001289.1:0-18807 GCA_036491905.1 Folsomia manolachei
AAAATATGTTTGAAATCTTGACAAAAAATTTTGGTTTTAATTTTCCCACTACAACCCACATTCTATGCTAAAAATCAAAGTGATCGGGTATTTATCGCGTCTACTCTAGATGGCAAATTTGCAGGAATTTTTAGGATCAAATTTTGAAATTTTGCAAATGTTTTTGCAAATAATCCACGCCACTACTATTTCAAATAGTTTTACAACAACTTTAAAGCTAATAGGTCACATTTTTTTGTGTTAGTAAAAAAAGTCCGGGTAGCTAAAAATCTTTAAAATGCGTCAAAAATAATGAATTCCTTTCAAGAAGTAGACTGAATGATTAAGGTTTCCTCTCAATTTAGATGGAGAATAAGCTTCTCTCTTCTCTGACTCGTGTTTACATAACTAAAACCCTCTGAATTTTAAACATAACCAAACCCACCAGTGTGTCTTATATGAGTCACTCATCGAGTGAAAGCAAGTATCATAGCAATCTCTTGTCTAAGGACCCAACTTTCTCTACCTTGATTTGACTTTGACATTATCTGGAACCCTCTGGAACCCAAACTCTTGTAAGATTTCTCTCTAAATGTAAATTTGCCCTACAAGGAAAGCAATTAGAGTAAAACTGCATACAAAATGGGAACAATACAAGTTTGTCTTGTGAGACACAAGTTGTGAGACAAGATGTCTCAAACGTGACATGGTTGGATGTGTCTTAGACTAAATTACGTAATGGAAGGAAGACCAGGAAGGAGCGGAATAAGATGAAATGTGAATCTACCGGGATTTACATGTCATTTCCGCAATTTTACTGGCTAACTGGAAGTAATGCCGTTGTCAACTTGGTTGATTTAGTTAGATTATGTTTCCAGTATGTTCACCTTAGGACAGAGTTCTGACATTTAGTCATAAAGTTGAGAGAAACTTGAATTGTTTAGTGGTTTGAGAGACATATGCATTTGTTTGTCTTGCCTTGGGAATTATATGGAAGTTAGAATTGTATAAAGTAATATATGAGCTAAGTCCACTTCAAACTTGGAAGGAAACCTGGGATGTGAAGTTGAATTTGGCATTGTGAACATGCAGGAGTAAAGACAAACAAAACACTTGAATGGTAAAGGGTGTGGGTTGGAGTGAGTGGAGAAAGTTGTTGAACTCTGAACCACAATAAGGAGAGGTGAAAGTAATTAATATGACGGTTCAGGGAAACATGGACTCTGGAAAGAGACAAAGTATTTAGTTGAGAAGGTATATATTTGTTGAAAAGTTGGTTATATGCGTATTACTGATGGAAGCCAAGTGTATGAAATATTTTGTAAATTCAATCTGTAATAAGCAACAAGTTTCTTTAAGATAAGTTATTTTATCATTACTTAAATTGGGGTAATTTCTTGCCAAAAATGCGAGTTTGTCGCCAATTTTGTTCTCTATTTGGGTCCCCTGAGAAGCCAAGAAAGTAAGACTGTGCAAAATTTACTTTAATTACCTCAATAGACACATAAACCCCGGATTTTAATTTACTTTTTGCAAAAAGAGCGGACTCCATTGTTTCCTTTGTTTGATGTGACATGCGTGCAGAAGAGTTAGGAATTGCGTCATAAATACGATCCATACTACGAGACAACTACAAGTGAATGCGAAGCAATAACAGGGATTTTATGGCACCTTTGTTCTCCCTGGACGGAAACACAAATAAATGTTCGAGTTATATGAGATCGTTAATAAAATATTGCTCAGCCAGCATTAAATGATTTCTGGGTGGGAGATGGATACTTGGAATTAAAAGGAAATACATTCAACAATGTGATTCAGGATCAATGTTTCCAAACAATACTTTTTCTACGGATAAGCAAATATTATTGGGAACATTGTTTAAATAAGAAAAAGGAAATGAGCACCAATCCCAGAATTACATTAGTTTGTTGTACAAGCTCTTATCTAAATCCGAGAAATCCATTAGTACAATGTTTGAGTGGGAAGGTTATCAGTCAACGGGCGTTTAAGCTGGATTTACAGTATGGCAGACAATTAAAGGAAATTAAGGAATTGCAAAAAATGTGCTAATTGCAGGATTTGAGATATTTAAGTGCCTTTTAAAAATTTAGACGATATTTAAAAGACAATAGAAAACTTCAGGTGGATGCAGCGTTGTCGATGCAGTTAATACTCCAAATTACGTTACAAGGTCACCCAAAGATTTAGGGACCTGGCCCAGAGAGGGTTTGAAAGCAATAAAAGTCAAATCTGAGCAATAAAAGGGTTTCATTGACTTTCTCCAATATCAGCATCCCAGAATGTTTGTGCATAACCTCGAAATTAGTCTAAATTGCCTTCAGCATCGGGGAGACAAAGCAATTAAACATTTTAACAAAGGAATCTCTTCTCAAAGGTGTCCCGACTTTTTTATGGGGTCGTTAATTGACTCTGGAGAGCATGCATTTCGACACATTGTAGATTTGTGGACCTAGGATTTTATGAGATTTTCGCAAATTCGGGGTGAGTTGCGTAGTTTGCCAATTTTTCCAGGTTCTGGAGAACCCAGAGTTTCATTACTTTGGCAGAGATTTGTTGTATCTGGAGCAGGCAGGGCATTATTCTTACTTTGTTGACGGAACAATAATACAAATAATGCTAAAAAAATGGGTGGTTTTGACATAACCTACGACTTGGGTCTGAAAAATGACGAGGATTAAGATATGGTTGGCGAATATGGCGTAGTTTACTGGTTTGGCCATGATTTTTCCGTCACAAATGTCCAAACAATGCTCGTATTGATTTGGACTGGACGATGGAACCGTTCCATCGGGACTTTATTTGTTGGAGAAAGTCGGAAAGGGAGAAAGTACGAGTTTTGTTGACCATGTCTTCAACGGAGAGGCTTCAAGTTCAATCAAGTGAAAGTAGAAAGTGGTGTGGCATCCATAGAATGGGAAAAAAGTTGCAAAAAGTTTGCAAAAAACTGGTAAAAAACTTTGAAATCCAAGGATTATGGGGGTTCTTTTTGAAAACTCTGTCTTGAAAATTGTCATCCGTATAAATTCTCAAATGACAACTGATGCAAGCTTAAAGAAAAGTTTTAAAGTTTGTATTTTACCTTGTCCCATGAATTTTGGTTTTATTTGCAATCACCACGTTTTAACTGGATGACGATGGATGTTGAGTTAGAGAGGAAATTCCAATCCGAGAAATCAAAGGGTGACGGAAACTCGGTGATTAAAAGATCCGAGAGAAAGGAAATTGAAGGAGAAAGCAAACAGAGAGAAAGTTTGGTGGGCTGGATGGACAGAATTGATGAAAGTTAAGATTTAGACAAATATGTGGGTTGTGGACTGTTTTGTAAAGTTTTTGAAAATGAATGCCATCCGGAAAGTTGGCTTATCCGAGGTTAAATTGTGTGCAAAATAATTTGCAACTAAATAAAGTGATGAGGTTTGATATTGTTGTTTTGCAGATGCGAACGGGAACCTGGACCCAGAAGCCCCTCCTGCCAATTATGGTCGTCGCCGCAGCCGTGCCGTGCTTTACCAACTTTCCGGCCATTATACAAAAGACAGACGGAAATCTAAGTTGAAAATTAATAATGTAAGATTGGCACACTCTTGTGGTAATTTGCAACTTTGTGATATGTAGCTTATCGAAGATTCGGTCTTGAATTGTTGGCGACGCTTGCCAAAAAGCTGGTATTTGCAAATGTATATTTTCGTCATTTTGCAGTTTGTGCAAAATCCTGCAGGACTCACCTGCATTTTACAATGTCACATTTTACATAACCTTGTCCAGCATCTGTTCTTTATGATTTTTGGTAAATTTATATTTTGTTGTGGAGAAAGTCCGCATAGGCACTTATTACTAAGAGAAAGCAGACCTTGGCCAAACCATTAAGAGTTGTGGAAGGCTCAAAAGATTTTAGAAGCCAGGAATTTAGAGGTTATTCAAGAATTTGCAAGTAAAGTACCTGATTTCCAGGCAAGCAAAATTCTAGGCATGTAGGGCAAATTTGTATATTTTATTTTTTTGGCGGAGGTGCCACATATTATAAGCAAATTCTGTCGAATCCTTGCCAAATGGTGGAATAGTAATATGTGAATTTGAAGTCATAAATATGCAAATAAAATCATGTTCCCTGAAACAAGCTTGTCGTGACATTCCTAGAGAGAAAATGGAACAAACCGCAACGTACAATTCCTGATCTTCAAAATTGTGTGTTATTAAGAAAAGTGTTAAAAATATAATTGGAATTTTAGAATGGCAAGTTTCAATTGTGTTAAAAATTGATATTATGTATATTTCCAGACCCTTCTCCAACCTACGGAGGCACCACTACCGGAATATAAAACTGCGGCGATAGAAAAATCTCGGTTTGTATTGTCTCACTATGGAACATTTAAAACGTGTTGGGATTGGTTAGGTAAGTGGATAACATAAAGATAAGCTTGTATATGATTTACCCAAATTATGGATTGATTGCTTACAGATTCTTGTCGCCACATTCTACGTGGCAGTGTTGGTGCCGTATAACGCCGCCTTTGGCAGGGGTACGGAAGCGTCGAGCCCCTCCGTTCCGGATGTTGTGGTTGAAATGCTTTTTATCATTGGTAAGTCGATAAGTCTAAGTTTTGAAGAAATGTTGATTGTCACAATATCAAGGTTGCTTTACAATCTGGGAGCAATCATGTCGAAAATTAATGAGTTATCCAGAAATGGGATTTGGAAGGAATTACGGAGATTGCTCAAGTTAAGCACAAAGAAATTGGGACTTGTGTACTTATCCTAATTAGAAGCAGAGTCAATTGTTGGGGAAGCAATTGAAATTTGAAACTTTGAGCAAATACCAGAATCCGAGTCGAATTTTGAGGCTACT
Organism: Folsomia manolachei; assembly: GCA_036491905.1. NCBI lineage: Eukaryota > Metazoa > Arthropoda > Collembola > Entomobryomorpha > Isotomidae > Folsomia > Folsomia manolachei. The sequence goes on from JAAXNX010001289.1 coordinate 4,847, forward strand.
TACAAAGTCAAGAGTTAGAATTGAGTTGGCTTAGTTTAATCTTGGCTGGAGTTGTATTTCGGAGAATTTAAGCAAAATTCACTAAGTAATGAGATGATGAACAAATAAGGATTAGATTTCGGGCAAAGTCAAGTAGGACTCTGGAAGGAATTAAATATATTTCACTCCTAATTTAGAGGTAATCTCTTAATGAATCTAGTCATGCAAAGTTGGCAATCTTTGCATCATTTCAAAGAGGATTGATCATGATTTAATGGGATTTGGACTTGAAGGAGGAAATTTATATAATTGGACCAAAATTGGTAAAATATGGAAATCCTGGTTGAAATGAAAGTAGGTACTAACAATTGTTTTAAAGATTCGCAAAAAAAACAATTGTTTTATTTCCAAGTAGAATTGTTTTTTTGGGACGGATGCGTAATTAATTAGGGAAAAAGGTAAAAACAGCTTTTTTGATACTTTTCTAAAATATTAATTTAATTACAGTCATTTTTATTGGATTAATGACAATGGAATCTCAACCTTGTTTTTTGGCCAAGTAAATGTTACACAAGCCCAGCTTTCTTGGTAAAAGATTCATTAATTAGATTCCAAGTCAAGTCTTTGCCCCTGGGAATATCTAAGTTCATAAATAAATTAGTAATTTAGATAATTGGTTTTACTGTACTTGTTGCTCAGCCAAATTTTTAGCGGAGTCTTAAACTTTCTGTGGGTGTAAGTAAAACAAAGGTTGGCCAAATATTTGCATTCTTTAGCTCTGCAAAAACTAGAGGAAACTCAGCTTGTGAATTGGCGTGGTTGCGTTGTGGTGCAGATTCATTTTAATTTGCAAATTCACTCTGGAATCCTGTCAACACGGAATCTTTGGGGAAATTAGGTTTGACTCAGAATTGGCCGTATACTACTTTGTATTGTTCTCTTTTGGAGTCTGGAATTTTCATTATGAAATGGAACTTTGTCAATTTAATTGGATTCGGATTATGTTTTTTCCATTGTTATCATCTGCATAACAATTTGGTAATGAATTTTGTGGAGTGGTCAGTAATTCAGCGTCAATCTCACCCTAACAATGGCAACTTATTTGTCAACTAGTTCGCAAACAATACAAAACTTTCTCCATTACAGTTGACCAGTAGCTAATGGATGAGTGGAATTCTGTCCAACTGGGAAAAGTACTCTCCCAAAAAACAAAGAAAGTTAATCTCTCACTTAATTAAAGCTGTTATGGCTAATAAACAAGTTGTGTACTACTTTCCTTGATGCGTAGTCATTGTCATAAAATCTGTGGTTTGAACAATCCATTGTAATCATGATGCCATGAGAATCCCTGGAACGGAGAAAGGCATTTATTTCTTTTTACCCGAACATTCTCTTCCCACCCGGTGTTTGTTTCTGCAGAGTTTGCAAAATAAACACCGAAATCCGTCCGGGATTCAAAAATGACAAAGGAATCGCATTAGCTTAAGTAAACCTGCGGACATGATTGCGACACATTTATTTGGATGCAACTCTACCCGGGTAAAGTTTGACAATAGAATGATAAGCTTACATTGTTCATATCTTATGCCACAGATATCGCCCTCCATTTCCGTACAACCTTTGTAAATAAGAAAGGTGAAGTCGTCTCAAATCCGAAGGTAATCGCCTTGAATTACGTAAGAGGCTGGTTCCTCCTCGATCTCCTGGCTGCGTTGCCCTTTGATCTCTGTAATGCTGCAAATATTATTAAGGACTTGACTGTGGTAAGATGAGACACTCGATAAGCAAGCTTATCATCTTTTGATAAGGTCGAGGTATTAATGGCTCAATTTGTTTGTAAAGGAATCACAAATCCCAGGAATGCATCTGTTAAAATTGATGCGGCTCGTGCGACTGGCTCGTTTACTACAAAAGATGGATCGCTATTCTCAATTTTCCGCAGCAATTTTAACACTTCTCATGGTAAATGCGAAATAATAATTGCAAATATTTGCAGATTTGCAAAGATAAAGCTTTTTTTCTTACTTTCTCCAGCTTTCTTTCACCCTCATGGCTCACTGGTTGGCGTGTATTTGGTATGCCATTGCAGACCAGGAAATGGATCATCATCACGGGTCGCAGTGGTCGATTGGTGGGTGGATATAGGATATTTTTGCAAAATTTCGCAGAATTGTAAATAAAAATGACATCTTTTTTGGACAGGTTGGTTACATGCCCTCGCGGAAAAGCTGGAGATGAATGTGACCGCGTTATCGAATCAGGACAAGTATGTGACCGCGTTGTACTTTACCTGCTCCAGTTTAACCTCTGTGGGATTTGGGAATGTTGCTGGTAATAATATTGTGTTTGATTTTTGCAAAAAATGTGCAAAAATATTGAATTATGTCATTTTCCTGCAGCAAATACAATGCCAGAAAAGACGTTCTCCATCTTAGTGATGCTTATTGGAGGTAAAAACCCAGTTTTTGGCACTTTTTGCAAATATTTCGCTTATGCAAATGATTCAGCATCATTCCAAGATAATGATGATCACTCCGGGTGTCGTAAATGCATCCATGATTTAAATTTGATGACTATCGATTGATAAGAGAATAACACTTCCATTACAGCTCTAATGCACGCCATGGTCTTCGGCAACGTTACAGCCATCGTACAACGGATGTATGCGAGGAGAAGTGCTTATCAAAGTAAATGGCGAGATTTAAAGGATTTCCAAAAACTCCATCAAATCCCCAATGAACTCAAGCAAAGGGTTGAAGACTACTTTCAAACGATGTGGGCTCTTAATCATGGCATTGATCCGCATGAGGTAAATTTGACACTTATCTTTGCAGATAAGCATTAAGAAACTGAATATTTTCCTGGTTTGGCATTGAAAGATTTAATAATTCTTGATAATTAGAACTGCATTTTATTGCCAAACTCTTTTTTGGTGGTTATCTGCCTAATTTGGCATTTACCCGGGTTGCATGCTAATCAAGAATTGAGTAAAAGACCGTGATCCATTTATTTCCCAAGTTTACCATTGTAAACGGAAACTAGAGCAAGTGATGAGTCCTAAATGCCAAAAAGTATTTAGGAGAAAGTTTTTATAGTGGAACTAACCTTAGTGAAAGAAAGCAAAAGAAAGTCTGGCATGAGATTCACACCCAACCCAAATCTTTTCCAATATCCGGAACATTTCTGAATTGAATAAATCTCAAGATTTTGGTTGCATGTGAATAACGCCAAGTCAGTCAGGGTTGGTAGGTGGTTATCTATCGTGTTATCAAGAAAGATATCAAGAAATGAGGTCAGGACTCTTGGATTGCATGCAACCACAAAATTATGGGTGTCAAACGCATAGATAAGTGAATCTATTCGGTGTGAAGCTAGTCAGCGTGATATCCGGTTCCGGTCCAAGTTTCATAAAAAACGGGCATTATTCTTCTCTCTCCGTTTTTCAGACTCTCAAAGAATTTCCTGAAGAACTTCGTGGCGACGTTTCAATGCATCTGCATAAAGAGATTTTATCCCTCCCAATATTCGAGCCGGCTCCGCATGGATGTCTTAAACTGCTCTCGTTACATATCCGCTCGAATTTTTGTGCCCCTGGGGAATATTTGTTGGTAATAAAATGAAACCTTACTCAGTCACATATGCCTTTGATAAGGTGCTTATCCAAGTATGTCGTTTTAGCATAAGGGAGACGCTCTCCACTATATTTACTATTTATCCAATGGATCCATGGAGGTGGTTCAGTGTAATATGGTGGTCGCTATACTAGGTAAGAAAATAACGATCTTATCTTTAAGATTGTTCTAGATAAGATAAGATCTTATCTGTGTCATTCCTTCAGGGAAAGGAGATCTCGTCGGATGCGACATCGCGCAACAAATGACCGGCGGCTGTGACGCAGTTATCAAGTCCAGTTGCGACGTGAGAGCTCTGACCTACTGTGATTTGAAGAGTATCTACATCCCTGGCCTTATCGAAGTACTGAGAATGTATCCTGAATTTCAAAAAGAGTTCAGCAACGATATCCAACATGATCTCACGTACAATTTGAGAGAGGGGTATGAGTACGTTAAGATCGTTTGAGTGTACCCTGGTCGCCTTGTAATTTGGCGACAGATCCTTCCTTGGGCATGATTTATGTGGTTGTGTGTCTTATCCTGTAATTGTTGACCTCATCAATTTCGTGACAGGTTATCGGTTTTGGGAAGTGGGTAGAAAAAGACTAAATTTTACGGAATTTTTGCAGATACGAGGCGGATGGGGACGCGGAAATGGAGTCGGAAAATGGTCATGGTCAGTAAAAAATGGGTAGAATTGTTAATGGACGTTGGAATTGAATGGGATTTTGATTTCCAGGCGTACCATCCATGACTCTGCCTTCAATCAGTGAAGACGACGAGATAGACGAGGAGGACGATGCTGTCAGGCTTATCAATGCTAGGTAAGGCGTTAACATGCTTATCGAGCAAGTGTTCAAGTGTCTTATCTTCCACAGGTCGGAGGACTCTCGCTCCTTCAGCTCCAAGTCGCCACTCCTCTCCCGCGACAATGGGGCGAGTAAGCGGTCCCTTTCCGAGTGCGGATCGCAGGCACCCTCAACCGCTGACGTGCATTCGGAGCTAATTAATTTGGCGCAGGAAATGAGGAGTTTAGTTAAAAATTTAGAAAAGTCTACAAAAACTACGGGGACACAAACCGAGGTCAAAACGATATCCTGGGTTTCGAGTCCTTCCATTATTTAGGGATTTAGGGTTAGATTTTTAGACGTCTTTCTCAAATTAAGGTGAAAATGACATATTTTCAATTATTAAAGTATATTCGGTCTCTAGAGCTAGGTGTAAGGCGAAATATTATAAAGAATATTAGGTAATCCCAGAGATATCTTGAATGGGATGAATTCTGAATTAGTACGTTTTTACTTGGAATCTATAAAATAGTTTAGAAGATTTATTTGAGGATGGGTCACCCACCGTGGGTAATTTCCATAATTGGATAAGCGACTTATCACAGGTCTCGGTAAGCGACTCAGACGGTAACGGTAAATCGAAGGAAAGTAGTAACTTGATCAAGTTTTGATTCAAAACACAATTAAATCTAATTAAACTCAGCGATAGGATAAGGAAGGGTTGGGATTCGAATGTGATATCATAAATAAAGTACATTACTTATCAAAATTAAGGTTAATGTACACATTTATTCTAATTAATCAATTATCAATCAATCACCAAAATTTCCTTAAAACCATCTTCATTCCGTTTAATAACTTTATCCGAACTAAATTTAAATCCTTCACTGACATCTCTTAAGTCTAGATAAATATCTACAAAATCTCGAACCCCACCTGTCCGCTCGGCCCGGGACAGTTCTTCTAGACGTAGACGACACGAGTATAACTTTTCTGTGATGGTATCCTCCGGACAGGTCACGACAATGTTTGGAATAAGCTCTAACCTTCGTAAAATCCCGGACTTTAGAGCAACTAAGACCCTAGGATTCCCACATTTTAGGGAAACCATCCCCACGGATTTACAGCAAACCGTTATCTCATCCTCCAAGTAGTACATGGAGAATGTATCGGAATTATTGATAAGCCTGTAAGCCTCCGTCTCACCCATCACGGATAACCAGCGAGATTTACAATCTCTCAGAAGAAACTGGCTCACAAACACGGGACAAATATTGGGACACAGTCTGAAGAAGAATTGGGTCACGGAGGGAAGTTCTTCGTCGCTGTCGTCATCTTGAGCTGGAGGTTGGGATCGTTTGGGTTGGATGGAGCTGGAAGTTGCAGGAAATGACGCCAAGGGAAAGACACTGCCACAGTCCTCCACTGGGCGAGGAACTCGGACCGGCGTGAGGAGGTGGAGGATATCAATATAACCTTCATAAAGAGGGATCACTTTGACAAAACTGGAGCCGAGAGCGTCACAGGAGAAAAGCAGACGAAGTCGGAGGGCTACCGGAGAAATTGTGGGCGAAGTAGTAAAACTTTTGGAAAACGTCTCTTTAGTTCCGGGATCTAAATTATTTTCTAAACTCCAAGAACTGATTTCCTCCCCAGAACCAAGATCTAGGAGAAGTTGCCAGTGATCCCGGGAGAAGGAGAAGGTTTTAGAGACATTTTCTAAGACTAGAACCATGTTTTCGTGGACACGAACAGAGTCTAGGAGAAGTGGGGAGGGATACACTTTGACACTCACTTTAAATACTTTTTGGAGTTGCTCACTATTAGAATTAGAGGTTTTATCTAGGTTACAAAAATTGGAGAGATTCTGGAACAGGGTTAATTCTTTAAATATTCGTTCATTTCTATGTTTTAAGACATTTGCTTCTGCGAGGGTTTTGGATTGTGTGATTAAATTTGTGACAAAGTCGTTCTCCTTTCTGGACATGATGAGGATTTGGCGAAGGTGGGATTTTAGGAAGTAGCCAGCTCTTCGGGAGAATCCTCCGTGGATGTGGTTGGCTCTGGCGTAAGTTCAATACTGGACACGGGCTGAATGTACAAGAGCGTGTTGGTGACCAGGCCATACTCTTTTAGGGTTGAGTGGCCCGATGATAAGATTCCATTGGGGTGTGGGAGCACAATTTCGAATTTTTCGGAGGTTTTTGATAAGTTTGAATCTCCAGATCCAAGGTTAGTCTCGGATGGGGACGAAGGAGGTCGTAAGTGCCGTTCGAGATGCTCCAAAACTGCGTCAATGGTTGATCCTGTTGACAGCTTGAGTTTGTAGAGATGTCCTGGAAGAAACAAGAATAAATCTGTTAATAACTTGAACAACGAGACAAATTACTTAGAGAAATACCATTCGCAATATTTTTAAGCTTCAAACAAATCATTTTATGACCACCACCATGTTTGGCAAGCTTATTCAAATCCGGAAGGAGGCAATAACGCGAAGGACAGATAGACACGTCGGAAGCACAACTACTAGCAATACTTAGATCTGATTTGGATCTGAAGAAGGAAAAAAAAGAAAGCATTAAAAAAAACAAAGCAGAAAGCAAAGAAGTTGCGGCCGCCTCAAAAAGCGCATACTTTAATAAATCAGTCTTAGAACGATCCAATTTTCGAGATAATCTCTCCGCTCCCGGAAGTAGGACCGGTGCAGACTTAGGATCGTTTTGTAGTTTGACTCCAGGACCATTGAAACCCGGGCAGAGTTCGTGGGTCATGGATCTTTTGTCAGAGACCTGGAATTGTATTTCTTAACTCGTACCAAAAATTCAGAATCTTTAAGCTGTATTTTAAAATATCGAATTTCCTACAACAAACACAATCCCGTCCGGATACTGAGAATGTAGTTCTGATGGAAAATACCCACTAAACAATTCATTCACAAGCTTAATCACAGAGAGTGTGGCATAGCTCCGGAATCCCGTGTTTGCCAGGGTCAGCCCATTCTTGTAAATCGCAAGTGGGATGGTGTCGGCGTGCTGGAGGTTTCAAAACCAATAAGTAACCAATCAATGACGACAAATTAATCTGTTCTTCCTTGCCTTAAAAGTGACTTCATTCCCATTCCTAGCAATCTGCATGGATTGATTCCTATCCATCCTAAAGTTAAGTAGAGCAATGACATTTAGCAACTTGTCAAAATCCGGTGCAATCGGGACCCAGTTGACACATTCTTTTAAAGAATTGATGCCCGATTGATGACTCTTTCTGACCGGGACTGCCGCCGGGGTTACTTTCGCCACGGGTTGTATCGTAGAATTACTGCTACTCGAACTGGTTGCGGGTAACGCCGGGATCCAATTGCTGGGTCGGCATTCAACTCCTCCGTAGTCGTCATCATCTTCTTCTGAGGAGCACTCCATTTCGTCAATTAGCAGCAATTTATTCAAGATATTCCTCTCCTGATGGGCCAATTTATCCTGTAAACCTTCCAGCTTATCGGAGAGCAGCTCCATGTTTGAAGATAACCGAGTCATCAGCGAATCCGTGGATGAAGTGTCCTGTCTTTCCTTCAGAATCATGGACTGCAACTGGGTCAAGGATTCGCGGAGTTTGGCGACTTCCGCGTCCCGATTTTTAACGTGAACGGTGAGACCTTCGAGCCGGGCTTGGAGTTGGTCGATAAGGAAAGAGGATGACTCGGAGGAAGGGACGCGTTCTGCCGAGGAGGAAGTTCTGACTTTGTCCAAGAATGATTTCGCGGCGGTAGCGGCGCTGGGCGCGGTGGATTTCTTGAGGTTCGAGGAAGGTTTGACCTTGGAAGGGCGATTATGTGGTAGCAGCGCGGAGATGGCTTCTAGATCGAGTTTCCGGGAGGATAGCTCAGGTTTGGCGACAATAGAGGCGTCGGCGTCGATGGAGGAAGGGTAAAATGATCGCGGAGAGCTTCGTAGGTCGAAGTGGGCCTTGTAAACTTGCGCCCGGGTGTCGAGAAGTTCCTTGGATAGGCGACGAGTTGGTTGGAAAGAGGAGGAAGAAGATGTCGACATGGGCGGTGAATTGATGGCGTATTGCTTACTTAGGGCGATGTGTCGACTCATTCCTTTCGAGGGTTGGGTTGGATGTTGGTTGGAGGAAGATGTCGACGCGGAAGGAACGGTTTTGGCGATGGAATCGCCATGAGACTGGTCACCCGAGGTCGGAAAGATTTGAATGCGAGGCAATTTCACGGTTTTAGGTACAGATACAGGAGGACCCTGTCCTCTGGAGAAGCAATTTAAGAAAGCAAGAAGCAAGGATAAGCGCATGATAAGCGACAAAGAAAGCAGATAGGAACAAGAGAATAAGGTTCATTACAAAACGTGATATTCTTACCTTTCCGGTGTGGTGGATGTCGTATTATTATTATCCCCAGACAAATTGGGTAAGAGGATGTATGGAAATTTGGAGTTGGGCTTATCCGTCATATCTTATCGAGCATAAGTGATTGAAGATGAGCAAGCAATAAACCTGTAGTCTGTAGATTAGAAAAGTGACAAACATTTAATTAATTAACTTTGTGTAAATAAACTTGAATAATTCCTCATTTAAATTAAGAGCAAAAGTTATGAAAACAAGTAGTAAATCTTACCTGATAGTTGACCTTTGCAGATAAGCAGTGGTTATCAAATTTTGTTGACTTTCTTCTGGTTGAAGTCAAAATTATTACGCGCTCTGATTTGCCGTGTCTCACTGAATTTGTATGCAAAAATTTGCATGGATTTTTTTGCAAGAATTGGTTCAATCGCTAACAGCGACACACCCCCTGGCTTGAAAATGCGTTCAATGTTCTTCCCCCGGCTTTTGATAGCGCTTTTTGAAATTTCGGCACACCCATCCTTATCTAATTTTCTGCCCAAATCCAACTTGCATGAGTTTTGTATGAAATTTTCCAAAATATAAAAATGTTCTCATTTCGTGGAGCCCTTGTAAAAACAGGGCATCTGATCAGGACCCTGACTCGACCTCAGAGCCATGGAATGGCGACAAGTACGTATCAAATAAGTGCGACGCCACTGATGTCACAATTTCACGCCTTTTTTGTTGGACCACATCGAGCACTACTTCCTCCTCCACAAATTTTGGGTCGCTATCAAAAAATGTGTCAAAATCTCCTCCCACTTTCCAATCTGGAGCCGTTTGCTATCCAAAAATTTTGGCGAAACTTACGCCGAGATCAAGAAGACCATGAAAATGGGAAGAAAACCCGAAATCTGGGCTTATCCGGATTCTGCCTGGGACTCACGGGATTTTTGTTTAATAAGGAAAAGTTATCATGTGAAAAAGAGAATGAATTAGTGACCTCACTAAAAACTGGGATTCTGGCAATTTTGGTGAGTCGCCAATTCACAAATAATTGGCAAATAATTGGCAAAAATAAAATTTTCCCAATTTTTTCAGGACGGGAAGTGCGCCGAAGCGGAAAAACACTTGGAACGCGTCTGGAATTTGACGCGAGACGTCAAAAACTGTGGGGCGGAGGATACCCAGCGATTTGACCTCGACCTGACCTTGATGGATCGCTTATTCACGATCCTACAACTGGCCTCGGATAAGATGGAGCTGGATGTGGATGAGAACTGCTTTCTGGAGATTATCACAAAATTGGGGGGCATGATCCAAGTCCCAATTACGGAGGAGATGAAGAAAGTCTTGCAAACGGGGTATCAATACTATGAGGGGTCACATCATGATAAGGTAAGGAATGCTTGATAAGCGTGTCTTCAAAATTAAATGATAACCAGACAATTATTAGATAAAACAAGCCAAAAAGGACAAGAATGAGCTGAAACTTGTCGCCATTTACTTTGAAATCTTGTCGCAAGCCGTCACCCTCATGTCTGGGATAGAAGAGGGGGGCAAGGATAAGGAGTGTGTTCAGCCGGATAAGGTAAAGTGCTTATCTTTCTATTACAGTTGATTTTGAGGCCATGTATTTAAGTAATTTGTTGGATTCTAGAGTGTAAACCGTAATCATCTTGCAATTGACTCGGTAATTTAAAATTCTGCTTTTTTAAAAATTTTGAAACTTTTTCAAGAATGTTAAAATTCCAGGAAGCCTCCAATGATGTCGACGTTCCGAGATACCTGGAAATCTCAGCACACGGCGTGACAATCATGGTCACAGATGAGACGGAAGAGCAGGAGGTTTGTGGCGATGATGTCGACACGGTGTCGACATCCAAAGATGAATACGGACAGGATGATGAGAACTCGGCGTCTTGTTAAGAATTGTGGAAACAAACTCCCTTCAAAATTCTAATGTACTCAGAAAACTCTATTTGTGTAATAAATTGGTGTTGTAATAAAATTCGTGGATTTTGCGGAAATATAAAAATTAGTAAAGTTACTTGAAAAGGTTTTTGCACAATTTCTGCAAAACTATGAAATTGCACAAGAACGGCGTCTCAGTCTTTGTTGAGTTTTTTTGTCTCATTTCGCAAAAGACAGGCAGATCACTGACAAGACAAAGATATATTGGAGATTACTTCAGCTGACTGACGGAAGGAAATAATTTGGGATTTAATGTAATTTTTGATAAGCCCCTTTTCTCAAAAACATTTATAATAGAGTAATTCTGAGCTGAGGGCGTCCACTTATCTGTACCTGATAAGGTGGGTTCAAAGGTCGAAGGTGCTCCTTGCTTGAGAATCAAACTTTGATTATTTTGTATTTTGGTTTCTTATTAATTAAGAAATTATGTCTTTATAGATAACGACATGTTATCAACTTGCTACCGGTGTAGTCGTGGTGTCAGCTGGGCTTATCTGCTCCGCCCTGGGACGTTTGCGACCGCGACCGCACCTCAAATAAGACTGATTTCTGGGAAAACATCACCAAACTTCCGGTTCATTGGGAGTTATCATGGCTCAAATTATGAGGAGGGTTATGAAGAAAATTATTTCGGAGGAAGGATCCCTCTCGGAGGAGGTCTGTCCGGGTTTTGTGTTGGGATCCTCGGATTTTTTGAGAAGAAGGAAAAACTCTCACCAGAAGATGAATTGTTGCTGAAGATTAAAAGAGGGATTTTGGCGATGCAGGTAGCTTGATAAGGTTAATAATAATAAGGCAAACATTGATAAGCTTTACTTTAGGAAGGAGAACCTCAAAAAGCTGAACGACATTTAGGCGACGCCTGGAAAATGAGTGAGGTCCTGCAACGAGAGGACGTAAAGACACAAATAATGGATATCCAAGCAAATCTGGCTTATCATAAAGGCGAGCTGGATCGTGCTATCCGTCTCTTTCAACTGGTAACTCAGAGGATGGTTCACCACCAAGGGGTCCAAGTTACGGATAATTCTGTGGTCGAAATCAGTATTAAACTGTCGCAAATATTCGCTATGAAAGGTCTCATGAATGAGTGTTTGTCCGGGTTGGAGTTTTGTGTGGATACGCAGCGTGATAAGGTAGTTATCTTGAGGAATGAGAGGGATAATGAAGTATCTAAAATAATGACATTTCTTATTTGCACCCAGATAACCAAAGGTGATAAGGATGAAGATACGTTAATGCTGGCGGCTTGGTCGCTTCAAAATCTGGCCCAACTTTACATGAGTTCTGCCACGGAGGGACAAAGTTTGGATAAGGGAGCCGTTTCGAAGGCGGCGGAACTTGCTAGAGAAGCTCATAACTATGCTTCGGAAGCAGTGGGGGCTGATTCTCAACAGGTTTGTGGTTATCTGAGTGAGACAACTGATCTGTCTTGAGTCAAGACTCTTGACGCAACAAATCTTAATATTGTCCTTGTAATTCTGACCATAGGCAGTTGCAATAAGTAGTGATCTCGCATCCATACTTGCCCTCCAAGGAGATGTGGATGCTGCCTTGGCTCAATTTGAAGCTTGTGCAAAAATTGCTGCAGAAAAACATCAGTACCTCCACGCCTCCCTGAGGGTAAACACTGGGAGCTTGTACCTTTTGGTAAGAGACTTAATTATGGGATTAATTATGTAATTAATAAAGTAATTAGTGTGCATTCATGACGGTTTTTTATTGCAGAAAGGCGAATATTCCGAAGCTCAAAAGATTTGTAAAGAAGCCCGCATGATAGCCACGATGTACAAGGATATGGACTCCGTAATGAAAGCGGATCAGTGTATTGCAAGTGCAAAATCCGCAGAGAATAAGGAGCTATCCTCCAAAATCTCGGATAAAGCTTGATGCAGTTCTAGTCTAAAATCTGTGATGAAGTAACCCAGTAATTAGTGAGATGTGCTTATAAGGAAATTTCAATCAAAAAGTCTAGTCATTGATTTTTTACGCTTTTAAATTAATTGAATTCAAGATCAAGATCTCCTAAATTGTGCCACGTAGTTAATTTGAAGTGTTTATTTTTATAGGCTTACAATAACTCTATTTTGTCCTTTTGTGGATTTTTAATTAAGTGAAGCATCCAACCGTATCGGATTGTAGAGGTGGCGACGCGACGCCACGAGGTTTTGTTAGTTTGAAGGGTGTAGAGTTTAAAGAAACGTGATTACTTGAGAACCAGGAGGGTTCCGACTATTAATATCGGGGTCAGTGTTTGTAGTATGACGTTCTAAAAATTAGCTAATTCATGTCCTTCCGGCTGCAGCCTTAAACGATTCAATTAAATGGAAGAGATTCAATAAAAAACGTTGTTAAATTGCAGTCATATTTTTGTAGACTGATTACAATTGCTGTGTCATGCCATGCACAAGTAAATTTTGTTACAGACGAATTATGTTTCAAAAGCCAGATTAACAGCAATCCTTTCACAAAGATGCAACTCGCATCAAAGTAAATTAATTCATAAGAACCTTAATCACGTCGTAATTACTGTTTTAAAGGTTTTAGCCCGTGATATCACAAACTTGGATAGATATGCATCATGCAAATTAATTAATGCATTTTTCTAGCTGAACACAAAACCCTTTTTTTACCGTGATAAATATTTCATTCACGCCAAACCATTCATAATTATGTTATGCTTGTCTTTGTTTCAATTATTGGAGGAAAATGAGTTTCATGGACTTTTTTAAAGCTGAGTCTTGACCAATTACTGCATGCAACGTGATATACTGACCATTTGGCGAAATTTGATATGCATATAGTACAATTCGATCTGTATGCATTTGTGGATCAATTGCATAACTTTTAATCATCCATCGGCTCGGCATCTGATCTCTTGTTAATTAAAAAAAATCCACATCAAATGGCACCGATTTCATGCAGAGACTTGTTAGTGGGCGTACATATGCATTTGGAATTGGATGACGCTTAAATACGGTCACAATAATTTAATTAAGTTTCCACTTTAACGAGATCTCTGTCGTCGGTGCCATTTACCTGGTTGAGTAACGACAATAATTGCAAAACCCTGTTTTACTACAAGTACTTTAGCCATTGAACGCATTACAATTTTAATTCGTAATAATTTAGTGTCTATAAATCATGTTTATTTAAATCTTGGCTCTTGTAACATTTGCCTGTACCTCTGTATCCACCTGATGAAGGAAATAGTAATTTCCGAAAGCTAGTGATCTTTACGAATAAATTTTCGTTTTAAAAAATGTCATCCGTG
>JAAXNX010001290.1:0-18792 GCA_036491905.1 Folsomia manolachei
TTGGGCCCACCAAAGAATTTTCTTCGTCTTCCTCCTCGGAGCTAGTGTCCATTGCACGTTTGAAGAGTTTCTTTAGTCTGACTTCATTTGATTCACGGGCCTTTACAGGATAAACGTTGTCATCTTGTCCTGTGACAGGGATTGCCAACATCCTGTAACAGATAATGTTTATAGATGTGTTAAATTAAAATAATAAGCACTATCAACAGATTTGGTTGCATCCACTTACCGTAATTGGTCCCAAACTACTTCTTTTCTCATGGCTTTAGGCAGAGCGGCGACCACCTCGACGTCCATTCCTAAAGGGACGTATAATCCCCCGACAAATCGGCTGACACATCTCCCTTCGCTGAACCCTGATGGGCCTGGAACAGGATCAGGGGGTGGAGGAGTAGTATCCATCCTTTTTCAGCAATTTATCAAATATTTCCAAATTGTTTTGAAACTAAATCGACAACGTGGTGCTCTGTCAAAATCTCAAACTCCAATGAACGTTTGTAGTGGAGTTAAGTCTTGCTTTGTGTTGTGCGTCGTTCGTTGGCTTGTGCCAAAAAAAGGATGCATAATTGGGCCCAGTACGGGTTGCTATCATATTTTATTTCATCCTGTTCTAGGCCCAAACAATTTTTGTCCACAAATTAAAAGCTATTAAAACATTGTCAGTAAAATACTTAAAATTATAACATCGAATTTGCATTTAAAATTAAAACGTATTTATTGAGTGCATGCATAGTGTCGTATCATTTCACAGTCTCTGTTTTATTTACTAAATGCATAGTGAACGCCACGTAGCGAGCGCTAAAAGAAACAAGTTGTCCAGTGGCGCAAGTTTCATTTCCATTTAGTAAAGTTTGCTGTTTGCATAAAAACAAATAAAATTGTCGAAATTTTAATTAAAATTTATTAAAAACATGGCTTCATCTTCATCCCCTCAAGCGGGCCCATCAACGGGAATAAGAACTCGATTTGGACTGACCAAATCTGATTACGTAAGTATTTTTTCAAAATATTTCGTTGCTGAATGAAATGAAGATATTGGTTGGTCAGTTGGTTGAATATTTTTTTCATTGTTTATTTCAGCGAGATTTGGTGTCTCATGTGGGCGAGATGAAGCCTGATAGGATTCCGAGGATGGGGTGGTTCTTGTCGTCTTTGTTGGAGAAAGTGGAGGCCACCAACGACGAATTTGGCGTCGTGGCTGGGATGTTGAGAGAAGGGGTGGTCCAGCAGCCACCATTTCTAGGAGCTTCCAATCCTGTTTTAATCTTCCCTTCAGGGCCCATGGTAAGTTTATTTACACCAAATTCCAACACGTGTTGATAACTAGGTTAATATTTCTTTATTTTTATGCAGAATTCTCTTGTCGCCTTCATGAATGCGGCTCCAATGGTGCAGAGTCGTCGGGCCCATTTACGGGATTTTCTGCAACTCTTTTTCTCCGACCTGCAACTTACCCCACCGGAGCAAGCTGCACTTTATCAAAGGAGCCAGAACCTTCGGTCGGACATGCACTCCGAGTATCGGTTCACTTCCCGTGTCCTTTCTAGTCTTCGGGGAAATGGACGTCGAGCCGCCCATCACATCACTCGTATGTGGAATACGGCAAATGAAAGGGGAATTGTTATCCCTCTTCTGAATGACATGGTAAGTGGACTGGGCCCGTTGATGGGATTATTTTTTAACAACTGCATGTTTTTGTAGACCACCGAACTGCGGCGTCGACAATTCTTGCCGGGTGACATGGTGAGCATGGCGGAGTTAAGGGCAGGAGGGGGCCCAGTACGGGAGGACATCCCTCAACCTGAGGCGGCTGAACAGCCATATGAAGTTAATGGTGAGTTAATTAGATGAATGAATGAATAGATGGTAATTTTAATCATGTTTATTCTTTAATTAACAGTCGATCCAAATCCTGTCGTCGTGGAAGAAGTTGGCCCGGAACGGGATGAAGATTTTGGACTTGGGTGGTGGGCTGTTTCGATCCCACAATTAAAATAGTTTTAAAACTTTGAGATCTGTAAAATGCTACAATAATAAATAAACAATTGTAATCTTACTTGGTGTGGGTTCAGTCATTCATTCTTTTATTTTGTAAGATAAGCTCTCCGAAGAGAGAAAGTTATGAGAAAGAAAGTTTTCTGCAGATCAGGATGACTGTGAGGAAATAATGTATCTCGTCTCCGCCATGAAAAATTATAGTTTGAAAAAAATTTATTAAAGGCTTCGTCTTTTACATTTACAGTTTACACATGGTGGCTTATCACGAACAGTTTGAGCTTTGGAAGAAAATCCTAGATGGCCGAACTAAATGCAAGGTGATATACACAAACGCAAAATCCAACAAATTGGATGTCAGCGTTAATGCAAAAAGTAGTCAGGCTGACAATCATCCCGTGATACCTCAAATCCAGCCTCAACCAGAGTCCCCTGTTCCTGTACCCCCGTCATCTGGTGGTAGTGGGGGCTCATCATCCTCCTCATCATCCGCCGTGACCGTAACGAACAGTTCCAGTTCAAGTAGTTCAAGTAGCAGCAGTTCCGCTGCCGCTGCTACTACGAACAATACCGGTGGTGAAGGAGTAAGGGCCACATAGCAAAAGTTATAAGTGTAAAGTGTTTCGTTAAAGCATAAACTTTTTTTTATACCCGAATTTTGAGAGCAAGTCCGGAAAAAGTGAGGACAAAGTGAGAAAGTGTAGGTGTTAAGTGACTTTTGCAGGAATCCTCCACGGAATTCAACTGACAATAAAAGTTTGATTCATTTTTCCCACTGCAAACGTGGTCGTGTTCTCCAAAGTATAAGGAATGCTAGAAAAAAAGAAGCGGAACTTGGTGAGGAAAAATAGGAATGGATATGTCTCTGTCGGATGTGTTGATCGAGACAACTTTTCAAACATTTGGGAAATCTACATTCAACACACTGATTCCAAACATTTTATTTTATCCAACTTCATTGAATAAACTGGACAAACTTTCCAAAACTTGGAAAGTGTTTCAATTCAGTTTCACTGTAGATGGGAGAAGTAACTGGAGTCAGCGTATCTAAAGTTTCTGGAATGGTATAGAATTCCATTCAAAGGCAAAAAGTTTGGTCAATTCAATGCAACGTGCCTCCCTTCGAAATGTATTTATTTCCTTTTCGTCATGAATACAACAATCTGGATGCCTGTACTGCAACTGGATCCACTCACTCTAAAACCATCTCATTTTCTATGATACTTGTCACCTGGAACATAAAAAGCAACGGGGGATGAAACTAGTAAAGTGCTTTGAATTTACGTATCAGAAATGATAGTCCAGGAAATACACTATTTCAATTTCCCAAGTGCTTACAGCAGGCTTTTACCATGCCATAATAAATTCCTCTAGAATTTGTTCCATGTATTCCTTAACTGCAGGGAGAGCCATAATAATAATTCCATAAATAATGTTTCAAAAAAATTGCGAGAGTGTCCAACTCTAAAAGATGTTTTTTTAAATGTAAAAGTCTGATTTTTATTTTCTCACAAATTACTAATTTAACGCTCTCTTACAATTGACTGAATTAACTACATTTCCCCTGTACTAACTAGTAGAACTATCCATCAAATCAATACCTAATTTCTATATTATACAGAAAAAATAATTACAGTTAAGACTCACATGCAGATGTGTAAAATTTAACCAAAGGAAGAGTTTGCTGCATTTAATTTTATTTAAGTACGAGGTCAGTTTTCTAGCAGAGAGTGAAATGAAAACTGGTGTGAAGGTTCCTAGAAAAGTTAATCTAAATAAGTATTTGCTTCTAAATTGTATGCATAAACGCTGTTTCAGGAAGTTGCTCAATCCTCCCGTTTGCACCACATACATATTTGTAATAAGAGCTATTACATAGATACATATGAGTAAATGATAATAATTAATTTGTTAAGAACAATGCTTGTCAGTTAAAATATAGATGTAAGATTTTGTACCAAAGTGATGTACCGTGTAAGTGGCCTTAGGCTTAAAAAAGTGTGGACTTTCTCCAACTACTGCAAACTTCCAGGAAAAACCGTCCATGCAATTGGCAGCACTTTGTTGATGTGATGCCACTGCTTTTATTTTTATTACGTCATATTTTATTTTATTCATTGGAAATTTCACCATTCAATTTTCTGTTACGGGAGAATCCAGGTGATAGGAGGGATGTGTATTTATTAAATGATGGATAATGTTAATTCATGTACCTTTAAATGAAGGAAGGAAGGAGAAGGGTGAGAGGAATTGAAGGAGATTGGTTTTGTACATTTGGTTGCAAAATTTGTAATTTTTATACAAAGGACCATCTCAATTAAAGATCTAAGAAACGTAGAGGAAACCCAACTATTTTAACGTAAGATAATTCAAGACAGACTGTATAAAATAGGAACACTAAATTAATTTGGTGTGACAAGGATGAAGTAGGTTTAGTTTAATGTTGATGTGTAATCGTTATATAGTCAAATAGTTATTAAATAGTTAAAGCGCAAGTTGGTGCCATCAGATGACGATATGTCACCAAATCTCATAAAATGCATTAATCTAGTTTGTAGGTTATACCAAACAATGACCAATATATAGTGCTTGTTGTTCAAGCGATGAGAAATAATAAAGAAATGTATGAAAAGAACGAGACGAGATTTGTAATAAAAACTTATTCAATAATTTAATTCATTATGTTTTTCTTTCACATTCACGGTACGAGTCATTGGTACGTTCAACAGATCGATATCATCACAAATGTAACAACTTGTTTGAATAAAGTAAGCGCTTCATATAATTTATTTGTGATAGCATTTATAGAATTCTAAAGCTTATTACACCTTCTGATTTGAAATATGGTCAAAATCAAAACTATTAGCATCTTTCTTCCGTTACATAAATGTAGCACTATGCCGAAGCTATAGTTTGTCCAATATTGAATTATCCTCAATTTACAATTATAAATATTCCTTTGCGGCAGGACACACAGGACAAATAAACAAGTGAACATGCAAAACTTCCACAAAATATATTTGTGGGATCATTACAACATATCTCATTCATTGTAGTCCATTGTTTTGATGAATTCTACAGCCGAGCAAAACTGTGTCCACCAATATTCGTCTTCTCCAACAATCTTTGACCCATAAAAGCTGTTGACATATTGAATTGTAGACAGTAGTGCAGTTGGGTTGCACTAAGAATAAAACCAAATATAATAAAATTATTCAAGTGTATTATTTATTATTGTTTTATTATACTTCGCTTAGCCTTACCTTGATTACGACAAATACCAGTACTGGTATAAAATCATCGGCAGCTACAACTTTCTCCGACGATAAATTCATGATGAGTGCACAGGTTCTAACGACGCATCTCAATTTGTCCGATGGTGTTCTGTACGCTGAGAGCATTTTTAGTTCTCTTTGTGCTGGGGGCCACGGGCATTCGCCCAGTCGTGATTTTGGAATTCTATAAATAGACGGGTGAAAAATTGATAAACTATCATTACCGTACTATATACACTAGTTTAAAAAAGTATAATTGGAAATACTCGTACGAACCTTAAATCCCTATGGCTGGGTGTGATAATAGCAGAAATTTGAGCAATATGCTCTTGCAAAACTCTAAATAGCAAATATAAGATTTGATTAAAATCGGCATGTTAAATCTATAAAAGATTAAAACAATTCCTAAACAAAAATTACATGTCACGATGTCTGTCGGCGTCTCCATTGGGATACAAAGCTTGCATATATACTTTGGAAACTATTACTTGCTCCAAAGCATTTTCCATCCTTCCAAGCTGCCATTCAGTGAGCTCTGTAAAGCACGTAACATTAATATTATTGTACTTAACTTGGGATAAAATAACTACGAAATTTACCTTTCTGACCAATAAAAAGATATAGTAGTCGGCATAAAAATGTTTCCAAAATCTCAATTTTCTCATCAATTGCATTTGTAGAAATGAATTCTCTCACAAACTCCTCCACCAATTGGATTTGACCAGAATCCTGAAAAAAGGTTTGAATAAATTTGGAGTAAACCAGAAAAGAAAGAAACTCAGGAACATGCATTCAGAGTTGTAATGAATACTCACCTCCAGCCAGATTCGAATGCACTCATTGATCAGGTAATGGGAATAGTGCGACCCTGGGAATGAAAAGTTTAGTGTTTCTAAAAACCACAAGTCATTTTAATAAAAGCACAGTCGATCTCTCTCACCTTCATGTTTTGATTTCACTGTGGCTCTTTCAAGGAATTGGATTGTAGAAAGAAGTCCTTGCTTTGCTCTCATTAGGTAAGACACATAGTCGCTGCGTCGTCTGTAGTCATCTCGCATCAATCTGAGCACTTTTCGACACCTAATGTAAATTTAAAAAATCGCAAATACAAATAAAAATTCAAGAATATGCAAAAAGATTTCAATATATAGGCATCAAAGAGATACTACTCACCCGTCACTTCCCAACTGATTCACGGTTCTCATTGCCTCCTGCAAATGAGCTGCGGTGACTTGATCTCCCCTCGAAATTGCTGTCGCCATTTCAACTCTCAACAGATTTACCATTGCAGTGTCAATGGATGTGGAATCTGCAGTCTGTAGACGAAAGTAAAAATAAAAGTTTATAATTCAGCGATAAAAGCGACTTCTAAAATTGTAATACAACAATTTACCTGAGAAATCTGAAGATCGCAGTTGCTCAGTACATTTCTTAGCTTTTTTCGAGATTCCGTAATTAAATCGGAGCGACTAATTTTTAGAGAGTCTTTTCTGGCGACTGAACTACTACTAACTGATCCTGTATGGTTTGCTGCATTGCTGTTGGGCTCTCGGTTTAAGGATAACGGGCTGTCATTGTTGCTATCGGTCAGACTTGGCTTTCGCCTATATTTTGCCAAGATTTCATCTGACGATTCATTCAGGGCTGCAAATGTCACAACAATTAAAATTTTCACAGTCATATGTATAATTTTAATGCGGCATACGCTGAGCAGAATAAGGAGATCCAACGTCTTCCGAGAAGCTTTTCCTCAACTTTGGAACTAACAATGATGGATTTTCAGGCATCCTTTCCCACTCCATGAATCTTTCATCTTGACCTCTTCCTTTTCGATTTCTTCCACGAAAAGGGTTTCGGAAGTTACGGAAAAATCGTTTGGTGCGTCCATTTTCATCATCCCAGTGTTCCTGAGCCCCAAATTTAAGTATATAAGTATAAAATAAAATGTGAGTTTAATTAAGATGGCATCAAATTGAAGCTTACTCTATCTCCACGTTCTGCAGTTTTGTCAAAACTAATTGTTTTTGGAATTGAACCGGTTCGACTGCTGCTTCCGGGTGTTTGTAAAGAGTTGGACGATATATTAATATGACTTGAAGGGGTTGGGCCGTCTAAAAAGCATTTAAGTTAACAGTTAATTCTGGTGACTAAACAAATTGATAAAATATTACAAATTCAGGAAATAATTTACCGGACAGCAATTGTGAATCATTGTGGGGCGGGGTGTCAAGGATGCTGCAATTCACAGGTATACACAAATCTGGAGGATTTGATAACAATGGTGTAGTGCGCGAGGAGCAAGGTTGTCTCGCGGCAGCCTCGTCATTTCGAGCTTGCATGTCATCAAACATTAGCAAGTCTGGTTCCTGATCAGGATAAAAAAAATTGTGGGTTATCGTAAAGGTTGAATGGGCATGAAAAACGATCGGCGTAAAGTAATAAGTTTTTTTAGCCAAATTTCATCAAAGGTCGAAACATTTTTATTTCTATAAGTATTGTTTTTACAAACTACAAAAGTTATTGGATAAATGGCTTCTTCAAGCAAGAAAAGCAGGATGGAAGAGGATGAAGAAGTCGACAACCAAAATCATGAGGACGAAGAAGACAATTTGGTGGACGATGACAAAATTTTGGAACAGGTTCGTGTACTAAATAATACCTATATTTGCTAATTTTGCATCAATTGGTGCAAATTGAATGAATTTTCTAGCTTGACATAAAAGATTGGAAATTGAAAAGTGTGTGGGAGGTGGTCGACGACATCAAAACAAAAATGGCTGCCAACACAGCAGGGACTAAAAGGATGGGGTTCAATCATCTTGAAGTGTTTGTGAGTCAGGTGAGGTGAATTTGAACTTTATAATACCCTAATTAAATAATGTTAATTTTAATAATAGTTTGATGAGATACGCAATGCAACCGAGATTCCAAAGGAAATGACTCAGGAGGATTACATCATTCGCATTCCCCCACCAACGGACAACAAGACCTATAACGACGCTGTAGCCAACTATGAAGAACAGATTGCAGCCAGGTCCAACATGAATGACAAATTAAATTGTCCTTTAGGATGTGACACGAAGGTCACCGGCCTTTCATTCGGGAAAAAACACATCTGTCAAAAACAGCATTTGAACTTCAGGCAGTTTGAATGCAAATGTGGTGTCCAATTTTTGACCCTCTCGGTACTTAAAGATCACATCACTTCGAAACATTTGGGTAAAAACAAAAATTTATATTTCAGTAACCATTTAGACCAAAATGAATGCATCTATTGACTAATTACTTGCAGATCTGAAGTATGAATGTGGGGTTTGTGAAATGAAATTTCGTCATGAATCAAGCGTTTTGGAGCATGACAGACTACAACACGTCATCCCAACAGGGAGTGAAGTTTTCGTGTCCCCCTCAAAACGTCAAATAACAATGAGGATGTTCGAACCAGAAGATGTAAAAGGTAATCAACCTATTTTTAAATAGAATTGAAGGCCATCATTCTAATCGTAAATGATTTTTATATACAGTTAAAAGAGGATGCACTTATCAAATCTACGCCATACCATGGGTTGGAAAAAATGGACATATTGTTGACATTTCTATTGGATTTACAAAGTTCAAAGATGTGAAAGCAGTGGCTCGCAAACTTTGGGCAAAAATCGAACGAGTCTGTGAAAATCTACAAAACCGTCAAGAGAATGAGGAAGAAGAACAGCAAGATGATGATGGAAACTGGGTCGAAAATTGTGGAAGTGCAAGACAAGAATATGACAAAGGTCATCGGATGGTTCCAGATCTGGCATTCTCCCTCAAATTGTATGCAGTTGGACTGATTGTGGCATGCCAATTAAAATGGTACACCCGACTCTACTACAACTCGGTCAAGATAATGTCTACAGGAGAATCCAAATATTTCTTGTCACGCTACAACAAAGAAATCAAAGGACAACTAAACTCATTTTTTGAAAAATTAGGACCTCAGAATGTTAAATTGAATGGTGATCCATTCGATATGCCCATTTAAACCGTTATGATGGCTGTAATAATTATTTAATAAGATTTTATAAATAAACTTACCTGATCAGGCCGACGGTACGGTCCGCCACCAGAAACTGAAAATATTTTTTTTAATACGCATAAAACCAAGAATAAATAGATATCTAAGACGAATACCTTCTACTTCTAATATATGTACATAACTCACCTGAGCTACGCGGAGTATCATACGCCAATCCATCCATCTCCGAACGGCCAGTATCTGATCGAGCCACGCTGACAGTGTCATCAGTGTCAAAATCATGCAATCTTTCAATATCACTTGCTGCAACATCTGTAGACCAAGCCTATAAGCGGATATTCAGAAGAGTTCACAATATTTCTAATCAGAAACGAATAGCATACTTCTGTTGTAAAAGTAATATTAACCTCAGACATTGTATCATTATTCAAAAGATTTGAATCCTGATTAACAACTGCAGCTAATTCAATCACAGGGGGATTATTTGGAGGAGGAACCCTGTTTCCAACATTTAGTTGGCCTAGTTGGCTAAGTGTTTGAGCATCACGGTCGCCTCCCATTTCGCTATCACTAGCAAGGACATCCGTCGACCAAGTGTCGCTCACAAGAGAAACTGTTTCATCACCACCGAACATTTTGCGTATTTCAAATTTACAAAATTTGTCTTCAATTTCAGACCGGGCCTGTTTTGATGGATTAGCACGAGGTCCATTTATATTTAAATTATTCAGATTTGGGGGGTTGTGATGTTGTGGAAGGGGTGGCTGATCTCCTGGGCCCTCGTCCATGTTGATGTCATTGTCGTCATCATCCAGAGCTTCATTATTGGCATTAACCTCTTCCTGCTCAGCTTGTGACAACGGTGTATTTCTTCCAGATACATTTGGAGTACCTCTCCCGCTAACGTTTGCTGACTGTAAATTAAAACATTTGTAAAGTATAAACTACATTCAACATTCAAGCTTGGTGTGCATTGAGATTACCAATGAAAGCATGTCTGATAAATTGTCATTTTGATCTTCCAGTTCAATTGAGGATGACACACTGTGAGTTGATGCGGCTTCAGACACTGCTTCTACCTCCAAATTGTCGCTTGTTCCTGTATAAAAAGTGTAACCAATACTAGGAAGATAGTAGCAGTGAGTCACAATTATTTGAAGCATAAAAGGAGAGCATACCAACAGAGCCATCATCGTGACTAAGGGAAAATCGAGTTCGCTTTTCTCCAATACTACTCCTATCATCTCGTTCTTCCGTATCGGGATCGTCCAGGCTGGGCAGTGAGTCAGCATCTGGTCCACTGCCACCTCCACCCCCATTCAAGAGCTTAATTTTTGAAGATGATATTACTTCATGTTCAGGTAACATTCCCACCCACTCCCACGAAGCATTGATAAGAGGGAATACGACTACTGAAATAGGGGTCGCATCGCAGTTGGCTCCAGATGTGTTTGTTAGTTTATGACCTAAAACAATAATTACTATTACCTCTTCCACAAATCTTAAGTCGTGGAATTCTTAATTACCACGTCGATTCAGAAGGACTTTCTTTGAATTGGCCAACAAGTTTGCAGCGGCATGAGATGGACTCATATTGGCAATTGAGCTTAGGCTAGGCACTGGTGAAATACTGGTCTTCACTTCATGGCTCAAAATTTTGTTGGAATTGTTGGTCATTGCTAATTGACTTTCATAAACTGCAGAAGCCAGCTTGACCATAGTTGGCCAAATTTCAAGTTCAGTCAGTTTTCCATTTTGTTCCAAAAGTATAAGACACTCTTTCAACCACGTGAAAAGTGGATTTAATAAGTTTTCTGGAATCAAGGCTGTCCGTCTTGTTAGTGAAGACACAACTCCAGATTGTTCGGATGGAAGTCCATCAATGCTCAGCACATGTTCTAACACAGAACTTAAAGATTCCTGAAAAAATTGAGAACCAATAAAACAATTGAAGGCAAAAACAACTAGTAGTTTATCAAGAATCATAAACAAAAATACCGTGTCAAAATATGAAATGTACTCTGCCAGTCGTGGATCCGTCCCTTCAAATGGATGTAAAGCCAATGCTTGCAAAATTGTAGCCACCTTTAAAATTACACAAAAATTGCGATTAATAAACTGTCGTAGTATTAAATAACGTAATGGATATAAATACTTGGGAAAGCGTCTGACGAGCTTGTGAACCAACAGGAGTGTCCGTTACACCAAACGGTTCAGGGTTTGTAACAGCCGGACAAATGAATAATGCCCAAATTAGATCGTTGCAAATCTTGCTGACTTCTTTCTCCGGAAACGTAGTACTTAACTGAGTGTGAATGGATTTTATCAGCCATGCCAAACCTGGAACGAACAATTTATATAAAAAAACTGCACACTATACAAATAATGAACTGTTACTACTAACCAGAGGGAAACGCGTGGATATTGTCCAAAATGCTCTCCACGAACAATTTGGTTAAGTTTGCCATTTTTTCAGTGCGATCCAGAGAGGCAATGTCCCCATTGACACCATCTCCATTTCTCAGGGAAGCTATAATGTCTTGATTAGAAGTGGGTGTGATAGGAAGCGTGCTTCCTAGAAGATGTAATTCTGACGATGACAAAAACTGAGTGACTGGATGATGGAGTGCGCCAACAAGGAATAATCTGGACGATGGAATGGTTTCCGAAATTAATTTATACAGAGTGCTAAATGCACTTGAGCCTTGGCGAAGTACCCGACGAGGGGAATCAACTCCAATTAACTGCAGCAATACAGTAAGACATATTATAGTCAAGCCTATTGTAATAAACAGAATCACTCGAACTTACTTGAAGTCCTGCTAACGAGCTAAGCAGTTTGAGTAACAGAGTGCTATCCTCCAGTAGAGGTGCTCCAATTCCCCCTGTAATATTATAATTTTGATTTTAATTATATTTACTTTACAAATAGTATTTGTATTATATAGAGATATATACAATAAAACCAACCATAAAGATTCAGAACGGCTTGTAACACGTCACCCACAGCAATATTTGGAATCCCCTGCGGTCTCACAAGGTTGCATTTTTCTTTTTCGTAAGTACTAATGCATAGTGCCACAATCTCTGGGTTATTTCTTAGTAAAGAAATCAAATCGATATACGACTGTAAAGCACGGGGTGGAATATGTTTTTGAGCTTGAATTAATTCCAAATTATCCGTAACATCCACATTTCCATCGGTTGGAGAAAGGAATGGGGAAGAAAACAGGGATGATAAGGGTCCTCGGCCCAGCTCTTCCAAAGCAAGTCGATTCTGTCCAGTGAGCCAGGTCTGGTGCAACAATCCCGTCGACAACAATTGAACCTATTTATACGAAAACAAGTAACGCTTCAGTTGGTGTCAAGATTACTTCCTGTAAGTGTTTTACCTTTCTATTCAACCCTTCAATTTCCTTCCTTTCATTGGCCACAAATAACTTTTCCTGCTTCAAACGCCGAGATAAGTCCACCAGATCCAGGGTGTTGGATGGGATCTTACTACTTTCTCCTCTGGACTGCATAATTGCAATGAATATTAATAAACTCCACTTGACAATTTAAGAAGCAGCTTGATCGTATTCCACAGTCTGAAACCTGTAAAACCTTGTCTTAGTAAATTGAAAACCAGTAATTGAATAAAATTGAAATTAAATAACAATATAATTATTACTAATGTCCTTAAAATTGATAACAAATTAAAACACAGAAGACCATCATGACCAACTTACTTAAAAATGTGCTCTCCGTTTAATTGCCTTTCCTTCCCTTTAGCTGAACCAATTGCTCCACTATTTAACCATCGAATGTAAAATTGTGACAAATACTAGGACAAGGTTTAAAATTAAGAAATTAGTAGATCCTCCATCCATCCACGGCATGTGAATGGGAGCCAGGAATCGTAATTGTTGGTTGGGGAGGTGCTAGTAAATGACTAAATATCAGCCACTAGCAGGGTGAGTGAGTGAGTGAGGATTCACATTAAAATTCTAATCACAGTTAACTATAAGTTAGTTAACTAGCTTTATTATAACTTCTCCATTTTATTGCAGCCAGAAGGAACAGAATATTTTCAACTCTCTTTCTGTTGTTATTATTGGGGGCTACTTGAACCACACCAGTGCCTTTAAAGTAGTACACTTTCTCCTTTGTTGTAGGCAAGATACCTGTCTCTGGCGTTGGTATCTTTGTTGCCATTTTTAATAATCTCTGAAAAGAACATTGTGAATGACACTGCTTAGTTTAAACTATGTCTCTTTATTTTATGAAAATACAAAATATGTCGGTAATTTACAGATATGCAAAAAGGTGGAAGAGAAAGTTGATACTCTCTATTACTTATTCGTCTTATTGTAAACCGCATGTTAGCATGAATAGTATTTTTCAGAGTATAAATTATTGGTGGGGACATAATTTGATGGCAAATTGCAAATAAGTGTTAAATAAGTATTATCCACTCCAAAAGCAATCATTTCGTATTCAGTCAGAATAGAGATTTATGACGCTCGCAGTAAAAATTTCACTGGTCTCTTGAATGTCATTATTGTCATTCCTTGATATTCGGAGGGGGACTGGGGCTCATCCCCTTTTCCATCACCACCCCCACGACTCGACTTCTTTTCTTCTAATTTACTTATTTTCTTCTGACTTTCTCTTTTACTGCTCCGCTTATCTCCTTTGCTGCCACGCTTATCTTGATCTTCTTTACTGGTTCGCTTATCTTCTGCTTTTTTACTGCTCCGCTTATCCTTCTTTCGCTTGTCGTTCCCGTCTTATACTATTTCGCTTATCCTCCCCTTCTTCTTTGATGTTGCGCTTATCTTCTTTACTTTTCTTTTTTTCACTTGCTTCCTTGCTTTTCTTCTTCTTTTTTGCCTTACCATCGGTGTCTTCGGATTCCTCAGTGTCATCACTGGATTCATCTCCCTTCTTCTCGTCAGCATTTGGGTCAGCCTGGACGGAACTTTGGGATTGCAGTTGCTCTACATTCAATTAAATAAAATGGTTTAGGAAACATTGGGATGATAGTCCACTGTAAATTTACCAAGATTTTCATTTTCCAATTGTACTCTGTTCCTCAGTCCATGTATGGATTTTCTACAGGCGTGGTCAAATGCATAGGCTGCATGTATACACAGAGGATCGAGCTACAAAAAAATAATTGTATTCATTTATTTATGATATTAAATAATTTCAATGAATATCTTATGAAATGGGTGAATTAACCCACCTCCCCATCTCCACCATGAACCATATCTGTGACTTTAGCACAAAAAATGACGGCATCCATATACCTGTTGAATGTGCAATTTTATAATTTGCCTGTACATTGGTGTCAAATGTTAACAGAATATATAACAGGAAATCAATTATGTACCAAACCATAATGCGATTGCGATAATCCGTGTTCGGAACCAGTTTCACATTAGCTCCCATTTTTTCCAGTACATCTAGCAATAAAACAAATCAGCTTTCACTTCCCACTTTTGATGAAATAACAATCCCACAAACTTTGCAATCCTTGAAGTCTTTCTACTCGAAAGTCAGTGACACCATGGAATGTATATGGTCCATACTGAATAATAACAGCCCTGTAGTAATTGAACCAAAATGTGTTAAACTCTAAAACACGCCGGATAAATAATTACATAGGAATACCTAGGAATCAGGTACAAGAGCTCAGGACTGAAAAATCACAAAAAAATTGACTCTATTATTTCAAATTCTAATGTAATTACTGCCGTAACAAGGATTTAAGGATACCTTGGCTCAGGTTCATTTTGATGATGATGGTGATGTTGGTGGTTATCATGATAGTCCCGTTGGTGGTGATGTGCGTAGTATTGGTGGTGTGGGCGAGAATGGGAAACTCGATTGGCGTCAACTTTTGGATTCTGTTGGCTACTCCCATTGTTGAAAGGATGAATTTGAGATTGAGAGCGGCTGCGACTTTTCCGACTGGACCTTCTTCCTAAATTAGTGGATCTCCGTCCATCTCCTTGCTTGGATTTGCGACTGTTATCTCCAAAATAAGGACTGTAATCGGATTTCCGGCTTTGAACAATTTTCGTATGCGTGATGCGTTTGGTGGATAACCGTGGTTCAGAAACGGAGAAGTCATTATTATTCATGAGACGAATTGCGGACTGGGAGTTCCCACGCTTAGCGAGGCTCCAATCACCTTCCCTCTGTGACATTTTATGTTAAAAATACAAAAAATGCGTAGGGTAATGCAGTAAGCGGATTGTAAATGTCTTGACGCGCTATAAAATGGACTAAATTTCAAAACCAGAAAACGTGAAATACGTGTCACAAGAAATTGCTCACAGCAACTATCCTCATGAATGGCAAGGAAGCAAAACCAGTTTATTAATAGTTTGACAGAGGCATTTACTTAATTTTAAGACAACTTTGTCCAGCGGATTGCGGAAATCTGTGAGAATCTCATGTAAATAAGTGACGCATACCTGTCGAAGTTTATACCTGAAACCACCTTTATTTCAAAGTTTGTTCGGGACCTTGCCACGATCTTCACAAGTACACGAATAGAATGACATATTTTATACAATTACATTTATGAATAATAATTTGGTATTTGGCATAAATAGCAGCAAACCTTTGAGATGAATAAATAGGTGACAAAATTAAATTGCGATCACCAACTAGCATTTTAACGACATCACATAGACAGAAGGAGAAGAGTAAGATAAAATAGCAGGCATTGTTGATACTAATAGTTGAAATTTGGAAACACGGAGTCATCAAAGTTGTTGTTTTGTTACCTCACACTTAATAACAATACAAATAATTTCTAACAATAGCACATGTCCTTAAAATTTAGTTCTCTACCATAGAAAAGCATGCATGACAAAGAACGATGTTGATTTTGCGAATATGAACTGATTTGGTCTGTTGCCAATATCCACACTGCCTCGTCTGTATCTGGACCGAATTTGTATCATCTCCTTAAATATATTCTTGGTCGAAAGCTTTTTCCCTTATTCGCCTGCGATAACGATTTCATTTAAACTCAATTAAAAAATTTAAAAAAAAATTAAAATTAAAAATTTTACCTGTCATCATCTCCATGAACTCTGTGTAAAGTAATGAAGAAACATTGAAATAAAAATATTTTGTTGATTCTGGCAATCCCTGCCCAATACTCTAGATTGATTTTATTGCGGCACACGTCTGCCAAATACATGCATTTTTCCCCCAAGACAAGAAAGTAAGTAATGTCTACAATGTAATGGCAGTGTCAGAGAAAAAAGTATAGAGATTGGTGGAGACTTGTAGGAAAATGATTTTATCCGACTCTCGTAAACATTTTAGTGGCAAATAAATCAGAGTTTCTTAACCAGAGTGGGTGTTCGACAGAATGGAGACAATTACTCCCTACGGGTTGCTTATCTGCATTGCTTAAAGTTGATAGGGGCTGCATAATATTGAATTCATTGACTTGTTGCCACATTACAAATATATTTTGTAACTTCATGTCCCGTGGCCTTCAGCATTTTTTTTGGCAGACATGTTTTTTCATGCAGGCATAAATAGGTACATAAGGATGTTAACTCTTTTGCGGTGCTTACCGTCAAAATCTACTGTGCCGGATCCATCAGTATCGATTTCAGCAATAATACCATCCAAATCTGAATTATATATTATTTCAATATTCATTGAAATTATTATATTGAATTATTATTCAATATTCAATATTCCAAATACCATCAGGACCCAATTTATCATCTAATAAAAAAATATGAAAATTAAAAAATTGCAGGTTAGGCAAATGACAAGATTTTATGTAGGTGGTTAATGAGTCAAACCATGGCTTGGATAAAGCGCTAGTAATATCAGATCGACCGATCAGACAACTTGTCAAAAATTATCACTTACCTAAAGCTTTGAGGATTTCTCTCANTGTCAAAAATTATCACTTACCTAAAGCTTTGAGGATTTCTCTCAGAGTTCCTGTTGTAATGTATCCGTTTCCTGTAAAAATACCAGTTGCACATTTTAGCAAGACATTTCTGAGCAGAAAC
The DNA here is from genome assembly GCA_036491905.1 of Folsomia manolachei. Taxonomy (NCBI): domain Eukaryota; kingdom Metazoa; phylum Arthropoda; class Collembola; order Entomobryomorpha; family Isotomidae; genus Folsomia; species Folsomia manolachei. Next base: position 17,328 of record JAAXNX010001290.1, read on the forward strand.
CAGTCAAACCTACTACTTAAGAAATAAACTTATACATACCTTCTCTGTCATATAAACGGAAAGCTTCTTTTAATTCTTGTTGCATAGCTTCGTCATCTTCTTCCTCTGTTGAGACATATTCATGTTATATATGAAATTCACGGGTTTGAATTTAAGCGTGATACATGATAAACGTAATTAGTGGCCAAAATTATTTGTAATGCAATTCCTTACCCAGGAAATGTCCGGCAATCTCTGAATGAAAAGACTCAAGATTAAACACAGATGCATAGAAAAAGCTCCCCATCAGTTATGAAGCCCAAGCTCAAGTGGATTTGTTTGGTGATACATAAGTATTGAAATAAAACTCACCTGAGAAAGCGTCAAAGTTTAATTTTCCAGTTTCTATTGAAAATGGGATAAACTCAATTACATTTTTGCTATTTTATGAAGGCAAAGGAGTGCGTGAATAAATGTTATTTCCACATTTGCTAGTTGCGTATTTTCCCATAATAATAATTATTATGCTTCTTCCTTTCCATATGACAGACGAAAAGCGTTGGGCCCCATATGCATGCTTCAAAACTTGTATTCTTCTTGGATTTAGGTCATTTCAAAGACCAAAAATGTCTGACATTGTACAATATATTCAAGAAAGAAAGAATGAGAAGGTACGGTGTTGTATGAATTTGCAAGGGCAAGTTGGCGACATTCCAACGGGTTATGATGAATGGTTAATAATAAAGGTTGAGATTTCGCTGAGAGTTGCAGCACGACTAAAATACTGGATTTTTTCTACTCGTACAGTTATTTACATAAAACTTTTCATATTGTTACAAGTTTTTCACCAGATGCATTTGACAAAAAATGGGGAAACGCTTAATGCAAAAAAATCAAGAATAGCAACTGCCTGTCTGTGTCTAAAGAATTTCATGCCATGCGTTTTAGTTTGATAAAATCATGTTTAGATAGATTTTATCGGGTCTAATTTAATTGAACTTGACTTACTTTCCGGATCGTGCCCCTCAATTAATGCCTGTAATTCTTCATCCACAAAATTATGGCCCAATGTGTTAAGGATTGTTGGGATTTTGGACTAAATTTTCAAAAAAATATATCTCTTTAGTTTAGGTAAAAGTAGTAATTGCTTTTTAAGTTCGGGCGGCTCAAAGTGAACTGTATAGTACATAACAAGGAAAATAATTATAGATGTGCCTTTAACTTTGTAAATTTTGAAGTTGGTTTTCTAAAACTAGTATTTAATCTTTCAGCATTTGAGGGTTTAACAAATGTCCAACCATTTTACGTTACAAATAAAACACGTATATATTTGTGGCACTACGTATAACATTAATTAAAGTCTTCAGTACCTTCTTTACTACTTACCCCATCAATAAATCCTGTTTTTCCTGTGTCGAACATCTGAAATGCTTTCAGCATCACTGAAAATCAAAAAACGCATCCGTCAATGCATGATAAAAAGCTG
>JAAXNX010001291.1:0-18790 GCA_036491905.1 Folsomia manolachei
GTGATTAAGAGGAAGAAAAGAGAGTGAAAGTTGTGAAAAGTATTCGACATTAATTTCATTGTTGATTTGAACGGATTTTGAGGAAAGTTATGCTTTTTTTAGGATTCTAACAAAGTCAGTAATATTAATCTAAACTAACTTTTGAGTGAGTTGTTGTAAAAGTCTTCAGAAACTTGATTTTCATTCAAATAGAACTTGATCGCTTCCATAGATAAGCCAATAGCTGGATTTTATGCTTCATTCTCTCTCCCTAGGTTGTACTACAACGGTTGTAATATGTACAGCTTTTTGTTTGTACGAGATTCGTACTGACCCAAACTCTACAAAATTGGGACTCTGTCTGCCTTTGTTTTGTAAAGCATCCTATTTTACATCCCATCCAATATTGGGTTAGTCTAGTAAATAGCTTGAGAATAGGATTGCGTTATTATTGAGCCATCCCATCACAGTAGAGTAGAAGGGACCCTTAAGCCTTAAAATCTGAATATGTATTAGATTTTTGTACCCTATCCATCCAACCAACCTCATCTCTTTGTTGTTTTTGGGCCCCTCTTGAGTCGCGTCTAATCAATTTTTACGGCCTATTATTCCTTCTCCAACATATTTTCCATTTCCAAACCTTTCTCTTAGACTACGAGGATTGTTTTGAGGCCTATTTCTAAATCTGCTCGGGATAGAGAGTAATACTTGCTGATCAAGAGATAAAGTGGGCTATTTATGGAAGTAATAGGTGCCCTGATTTTTGAGCTTTTTGAGGATGAATAATGTATATAGATCAATTGGAAGGATGTTATATAAAAGACAGGTAAGCGTGTGTAGCCTTTCAAGTTTATACTTTTACTTTAATTTGAAATCTATCTTTACAAGTTATATGTGCATGTGCAAATATTTTTATATCAACGTTATCACCCGGACATTAAATAACGTCATTTTTAACAATTTCAATTACCAAACCCTTTCCAACCGTTATTAATTCCAACAGAACAGATAGTGAAGTCGAATACGTTAAAAAAATAAAATATTAAAAATTTTAATTTATTAATAGATGTCCTGATGTCCGCAGCCTTTTAAGAATGAACATAAATCTACTCCATAAAGACAAGGAGTCATCAAAACTTATTATTCAGTTACGAGTCGAATTTAATCTAAGTACTCCTTCAAAATGTGACTTTGCAAAGAATTTGTGTCAGCGGTATAATAATTGCGCACTAAAAATATAATAGCTTCAATTTAAATTTTCAATTTAAAACTTTCCATAATCACAAACCCACATAAAACAATTAATTGTTAAAGATAAAAATAATACCGAACAGATATTATGGAAAGCACAAAATAATTGTCCCGATAAAAAAAGTAACTCCTTCTCTGCTTCCGATCATAAATCTCGGCAAAACAATGCCAGCAATTAAACCCAGATTTGATTTAGTTTAGTGTATCGTCCTTATTAGAGTAAAACGGGTTAAAACTCTTCTACCAGGCCATCACGCACCCATAATACATCATCCCCAATGAATTTCCGTTTATTGAAGTGACAGTGCCTGGTGTGGTGTGACTTGGTCCTTGAATCCGAATGTCTGTCACACTCCTGCCTCCCATGATGTACGAGTTTTGTCTATTGTTCTAATAGTAACCAACTACGAACCCAGTTTTCAAAATGGTCCCACTCCCTCCCTGCGGTCGAGAGTGTGTCGAATGTTGATGTGATGTGAATGAGAAACTTGACAAACAAACTGGATTGCCAATGTGGTTTTTGGGTTGTCGCGTGGCCCTATTCCAAGGACGGAAATAGGGCCAAGTCTTTAATGCTTGTGTGTGTGTGGTGTTCCGTTCGGAAGTGTGTTTTGATTGGATTCCTATTTCAAGCCGACTTATGCAAACATTCATCTCATTCCATATCCTGGATAGATTATGGGATCTGAGGAGAAAGTGTCTCGGTGGAATTTCATCCAGGAATTTTCCGGCCGTGACAATTTTCTCCATAAGATCTTGTCGCTCTTAAGTGGAATCCAATGAGTTGGATATGTTCACATATGTATTTTTCTCAAAAGGGCGAAAACACCCGGGTTTCCTTTCAATCTTGCTACACAACTTTAATTAGAAATTGAGCCCTGCTTACAAAAACTGTTCAATTGTTGCATGACAAGCCTCACTTAAGACCGAGGGCCTTATGCACGCATTCCGACTCAGGATCATTACCCAGGGAAGGATGCAAAACCCTGGAGAGATGTTCATGGATAGGAAATGCATCTCTGGATTGGAATAGAAAAAAGAACGACCTTCTTTTCAGGGACTGCATTCTACTCTCCCCTTCCCTTCCTCGGACCAGACGTGATGTAATCAAAATCGAATTTCAAATTCAAAGTAGAAATGCACACACGACCAGCAGAATGAGGTGCCTTTACTGCCAAAGTTAGTTGGATGACAGTGACAGACATTGCATGCAATTTGTTTGCCAGTACAAATATGAAATGAAGCGAGTTCCTTAATGAAAATGAATTAGTGGGAAGTGTGACAAGACAATGACTATTTAGCCATAAATTATAGAAGGATAAGGAGAAGATCAGATAATTTAAATTTAAAATAATCCAAGTCACTACAAATTCAGTGGAATTATTTTTTTAAGCAACTGGTCAGTTTTAGAATGATTTTTAATAATTTGAATGAGCTGATTGTGAATTACGCTATTAAACTTATTTTGTCTCAATCGTGAGATTATTGTTTCTTTAAAATATTGCACCCCATCCAAAACATTCATCTTCACTCTGACATTTTTCGGAGTTGAGTTCGATCCGAATTTTTTTCCTAAGCCAGTCTCCAACTTCATTAATTATTCACTCATTCACTCCCATCAATTCTTAATTCTTTTATCATAGTCAGCCACTGCACAATTGCATTGTACAATCAACGGCGTGAGCTTTTATAAAAATTCAAACTTCAGCCTCAGCATCCTAACAATCTCAACCCTAAAAAAAGTTTTGCTACGCCGTTTTCCAATCACTTCATTTTTGGGATAAAATCGTAAAACAAGCAACTCCGTCATTTGGATGGGAACAAGCCAGGCTAAAGGGGAAAAGTACATAAATGGCTAGCTAAATTAATCGTTTTAAAATTACAATATTTTTTGTTTAACTTATATTATAAAGTTCCAAAATTCTTTATCAACTAATTTGAACCATTTCGTATTAAACTAATTTTAATGTCCTGATTAAAATTAGTGTCTCCAACATTCAACAATAAACAATAATCTGGAATTTCGCTACTTTCTCTTGCCAATTTTTTTTCATTCATTCCAGCCGGAATTTCATAATTCAGTTAAATCTGTATCTTTAATTTAAACCTAGTTACCAATCCAGTCTAAACTATGGTTGAAGGAAAGTATTACATCCAAGACAAAAAAAACATAACAACGCGTCCCGAAACGGAAACCATTTCCCGTCATTCTAATGGTTTCTTTCAATTTCCATCCATCCTTTTACTTTCCTCCTCCCAACATAATGACATCTCTGAAACCTTTTGAAATTGAAACTTAAGCACCCAATCATGCACAGGGCAATTTACCATCCATCCACTCACTCCATGATACCCACACTATTAACGTCTCTAATGATGAAATGGGTAAATAGAGCAAACAAACAGCAACCATTAACATTTACATTAAATCAGCTTAACCAAAAACAATAAAAGCAAAGTTAACATTAACCAAGCCTGGTTGTCCCGTAAAACCGGAGGGATCCATAAAAACACTTTGAGGCAAAGTAAGTTGTCTTGACTCGACTATATTTGGGAATAGGTTGACTAACTTCTTTTCTGAATCTACAATCGGCTCGTGCTGGGAAGAAAGTGGTAAACTTTTCCCTCAAGTGCAATTTCGCCTAAGTTGCCTCCATTTTATGTTACAACCAAACCAAACCGAGGTTGTTGCTGGGTTTTAAAGTAAGTAATGCCACATTAGCATATACTTCTCATAAGGAGGAAACCCTAAACCAAAACGGAGATGATAGCCATCTCAAAATGTTACTTGTACGCAACTAAGGTCAAGTTGGGTCAGTAAGGTTCCAAGACTTCACTGCTAATGGAGCCGTTTGCCGAGGTCGACATTAAACTTAACCTGGGAGCCATCAATATTTACATGAGCATATTATGAGGAAATTAGGAGCTAAATCTTGCCCTTTTTTAAGACATCGTTTTAAAGACGCTCTTAAAGACAGTCTTACAGGGTGAGTGATTCGATGCAAGTTTTGCGTAATGTCGTCCTTGCTTGAAGTTGACACTGTGAACTACTTAACTTTTCTGAGATCAGCTTGCCTGAGTGCTTCCCACTTCCTTTAAGTAAGTAAATAAACAAAGATTATTGAAACTTCGCTACCAAGTCAAAGTGAAGTGGAAGCTAGCAAAACAAGATTTTCTTTCCACTTCCAAAAATGTTTTGTTTAGCCACATGATGTGGCACATCTGAATCTCTAAAAAACGGATGCACTCTTACAATACAACTGCAGCCTTTCCGACTGAGCCTGTAAGATTGTGATTTGCTTCATTGAGCTCAGCCCTTTTGTCCGACACGCTCTATTGGACTTACAAGTGCGTCATTATTGCCTGGTGCTACTGGGCAGATAAATCCAAAGAAAGAAGAGCTTTCTCTTCCTTTCTCTTTCTTTGATTCACTCCATTTCACATGGACAAAGGAAAGATCAACACATTAAGAAGGGATGTGGGCCTAGGATGGAGTATTAGTCTTGACGAGAGTCTCTTGTCCAATTCAATGTAATCTGTGACCTTTGCTGTCTTGATTTTGTTTTGATTAGTGTTTACTTGTGTAGCACCAATTGCTGGGTATGAAGACAAAGTAATTGGGTTGAAGGTAAATACAGAGATACACCATAGATTGAGAGAAAGTGAGTTATCAAGGTTTTTAGTTTTTGCAAGGTGTAGGCGCCAGGGTGGGAATTTTTATATAAAGTTGCAAAATAGATGGGAAGATCGATACCACATTTAGTCTCTTTCGAATTCTTTGATAAAAATCTCGTTCATTCATTTACAAAACTTTTCCAATTCGCATTTTTATCCTATTTTTACCCGAAAATCTTTAGATTTCTCATTATTATCCCTATCTCCTCTGAAGCTGTCGATCAATAGTGATCATCTCATTACATCCACCAGTTTGACTATCCCCCTTAATTGTGTCCATAAAGAGTGACAGGATTTAATTAATTCTTTACAACTGAGTGTTCAACACTCCATCACCGTGGCAGAAAAAGAATTGTTTGTTTTCCCTAAAAAAACGCCGGCTTGGATTGATTTGAAACTCGGTCGTTAAACAGGTTTTTCTGTCCGTGGGATGCTCTGCGGCAATAAATGTACCTCTAACAAAACAAAATGAACATGTTGAGTCGAAGTAAAAAATCGAAGCCTTTCTCTTCCCAGTAAACTCCGCACCATGCAACACAACAACTCCTAATAAACCCGGAGAAAGTAAGTAAAGTCGAAAGGAAAAAGTATCCAGTTGTTCGTGAAAGAAAGAAGATTCATTTATTTCTCTCAATCATCTCATCCAAGTGAGAAAACTAACAAAGTTCCCATTTCTCCATTAGACCCGTTATGTTATGGCTTTCTCCTCCAACTCCCTCCCTGCCAACCACATCTGCTTCTCTTCCTTTCACTAGGGAGCAAAATGATCCATCCTGCCCAGGAAATACCCGGGTATTTTCCCAAAAGAGTAGACTTCACAGTTTCAAATTATTTTATAAAAAATCCGCAATAATTCCTGAAACCAAGCCATGTTTCAAACATGATGTTGTTCGGTGCAAAAGTCATTTTTATCCCGTTCTCTAAAAAATGAGGCAAGTTTTGACTTTTTTTCTTTTCTAATTTAAATCAAACCCAACCTGGCTTTTTCCTCCGATCCAATTTACTCTAAAGATGGATGTTTCCAGGAAAGAAACACCTGATCAATATGCATTACATGGGATTTGAAAATGGAATAAAAATTACCAAATTTGCAACTGCCACACGCTCCGAATACAAATGGCAGACACGTTCTTGTGCCATTCCTCGGAATTTGCATTGTGTGTACCTAGCTGCAAATTACTTTCTCCAATTTTTCTCTTTACATACATAAGTAAGTTGTAACGTCACGTTACTAACGTGTCTGAAACGGGGTGTAATAATATCATGTTTAATATGGGTCATTTGCTCATGTAGCCCAATCGGACTTGTATCAGACTGAAATAGGTTTTATGCAGAAAATTGAATTGATACCGTATCCCACAACTTTCTCTATGCTTTCTTACCGTGCTGTAGCCACCAGTGAGTGATAACCCTAATCTAATCCACGGTTAGTAACATACATACATTATTACTTTCTCTGTAGTAGGCAAACACTTCCAACGAGTCTCGTTGAACGAGAGCTTTACACGCAACCAATTCTACAGAGAAAGTAACAAAAAAGAAGCTTATACACTACTGCATTGAATTAATCCTGTGTCAAATGCAACTTACTCACAGCCCAGTTACTCTCTAAGAAGTGTTGCACACCGGAATTTTATTTACTTGGGAAATATCCCACCCAGCTAGTTTCACTAGTTTCAATCCTGTTACATAGAGAACTTGGAATTGTGCGCAGTTTGCGAACGCAAATTGAACCAAACACGGAAGCCCATCGTGCCCGAAGCCCTTCATGACAGAAAATAATTACTTGACCATAAAAGCAGTAGAGCTGAAAATTAAGAAATGCAGGCAGGCCACGTGAATCTGCATCCTTGCCTTCTTGGAAGGAATTTCTATGCACTGGTAACCAGTTGCCTTTAAATTTATACGGGTTGTAATTACACCTTGTAATTTACAAGTAGTAACCATTTGTTGACAACCTTTTAAAAATGTTGATAAGATTCCATTATTTTTTACGGGTAAATTCCACTAATAACCATCACCATAACATGGTCTAATTGCGAATTATTAATTGCCAAAAATTGGCAACCCTAGCCAAAATATCGACAACCCAGCCCGTATCACATTAACCCCATAATTCCTCTGTCCCATTATTTTACTGTAAACACTCCAGCCCAATTATATCCTTATTAGAATGCAAATTAACCCAGCCAGGGTACTTGTTACTGGAAGTGTCCATTTAGTAATTTAGCAAAGGCCCATCACCATCATTATGGATTATGTTGAAATTGTGGCTTAAAAACTCAAAAGCCGTAAATGCTCCAGTTCACCAAACAACTTGCTTTGGTCTGGGTTAAGTTTCATTACACTACATTTATAGCCTACTTTCTCCTCATTACGAGAAACTACGTAGGTTACTAAACTAGCCTGATTTTGATGGGGAGTTGATTCAAGGGAACTTCGTTTAGTTCAAATTCGGGCACTATGCCCTACCCGGGTAAGTAATCTACTAATTCTCCCGTTAATTCCTACCTTTCCCTCTGCCAAGTGATTTGGACCAAGTCCGCGTGGATTTGGTGAATTTTCCTAGATAAGCGAGCCAACCTTGTTCATGCCGTGGTGTGGGTAAAGTACCCAAATTAAATGATTACAAGGAAGATGAAGGCTAAAATTAATTACACGCCGGTGCTTGTTTCCTCTGCACGTACATGCAATTTTAAAAGAATTAATGATCCCACCAAACCAGTCCAACCTTACTTTGGCACTGGTTAGTAATCAACCAAAATATTGTTCGTATCCAATCAAGTTTTGGTTGTTTGATCACCTTTGATATGAAAATGTAATAAAATTTACTTTTCTCCAAAATATATAGGTTCCAAGCACCTTTCTCCACTTACCTTACCTCACTGGTGGGTGTAATAGTTTGATTATTCAAGCCTAACCGCACCATTTAACGCTTAAATGGGTAGACAAAGTTATAACAATTCCCAAAATAGTTCGGCCATAGCATACTTATGGCAAGTGTACCAAAATAATATAATGGATCACCCAAAATTGAACATAGAGCCAGAATTGTTTTGCCTGGTCCATTATTAACATTTTATTTCCGTTAGGAACCCAAAAAAGTTGGGTGGGTCGCTCCTATCATGATCTCAAAGCTCTTACAGAAATGAGGGGCTGCACCTCGATAATGACCATGATAATGGAAATAGATTCATTTATGATTTATGACGATTCAAGGAGAAAATGGGGTCTTTTATGTCTGTATTATGTATTATATCGGAATTATTGTTATGAATGAATGCAGTTTTTCTGTTGTTCTTTTCCACCCGGGTGGATGTGTTCCGGGTATTTTTCAATTTCACCCAGATTCACTAAGTTTGATTCGCCTCCTTCAGCTAAGTGATAAGCTGACGTGCTTATCTCTCGTAGACAAGTATGACTGGACTATTAGCTCGGAAAGCCTACTTAGAATCTCTCTCCCTCAACAAGAGTCAACCACTAATAATAATACTTCAATAATAAAAAGCTGTAACTGAATCAATGTCAGATATGTTGCCGTAATTTCTTTTTGTTATTAATGATCCTTCTCCATTACGGAACAAGGGCTGACTTACCCAACCAATCCACATCAAAGCAATGAATGTGATATGACAATCTGAGAGGAAATGGGACATTGTTCTCTGAGTTGCAGGGTATTGATTGTATTTCACTTTATGCAATTCAATACGATTTCAGTGCACTGCAGCAAAGTCATTAATTAATAAGATGGGAATCAGTCTTGCAAGAAATATTGTCTTAATTTAAATGTATTCCTTGATACTCGCAAATAAACGTGTATTAAATGCCTTCAATTTAAGGATTTTGCTAATTTATAAACCTTGCCTTAAAATTTGTTGCCTTCAAAACAGCTCAATCTCGCTGAGACAAACAATCCAAATATTACATTCTCCTCATTGTTTCTTGCCATACTCAGCAATTACTTCTGCGAAGCGTGCCAGTCTCAATCAATTCATTGACTTCCTTCTCAGATTTAATAATCAAATTTAGTCCAACTGGATTCACAAAGATTTATCCCCTCGCCTAGAAATCTCTACCTCGGCCACTTTTTGCCTCCAGCTTACTTCTACGGATGCTATCAAATGATCAACATCAACCGATTTTATTAAATGAAGCAGAGCAAACCACACTGACTCTCCTCTCTTAAATAAAATCTCGGCTCTCCGATTTCCCTGCACTTCCGCGATATCGGTTTCAACCCGGGTTGTGTGCAGCTGGAGATTTTTTACCCAGCATTATGCTTCAAGCATTGGTTGTTTGATAACAATTCAGCAAAGAGAGAAACTGCTCTGGCCTGTTCCACGTTTTGTTTATGATTTCGTTCCCTATTGAGTTTCTTTCTTTCAGGGATTTCATTGAATTCAGTTTTATTCTCTGTCCCTAGTTTTGTTATGATTTGTGGGCTTCTCTAAAAAGCGGGCACACTTAACAAGTACCAATTAAAACGGGTATTCAATACCTTATTTTAGCTAGGTCAGTATAAAACCCGTTTTTAACTGAGCCAGCCCTTGTCCAATATTCAATTGAAATCGATCCTTTATTCCTTTCTCTGCAGTTAATATTTCTGAGAGGAACACAATAAAGGCAAACTTAGTTTTTTATATTCCAGCCAATATTGTTTTATTCTGCCTGCCTCCTGCCAATCTTGGGTAGTTTCGCTGTCTATTTTGACATGGGTTTATAGGTAATTGAGCAAAAAATGACATTCAAGGACCCACCCCACCCCAAGGTTCTTACTGAGTAAGCCAAGTCATATCCTTATATCATGATCCCGTCATTCATACATTATTACCCGGCTTTGATTGGCACTACGACCCTCCTTATTCCTGCTACATTTTTGAGCCTTTGCTAAGAACAAGTATTGTGCATGAATGGAATGCCCTGCACTTAGAAACCCTTGCTTACAATGCCCTAAAATATAATCCAATTTGATCCGCTTTTTGACTTAGACTCCTCGATACAAACACAAATCACGAGTCAAAATAAAAGGCTCTGGATTTCATCCCATCCTTTTTTGTGTCCTTAAATAATTCAAGCTTGACACAGTACTGCGAATTCAGAGGCACTCCCTTCCAAGTTTATAACGGGATTATTATGCGAACCATCCATTACACGGTCCAACTCCAAGTTGAATTGGTGATGATGGAAAATGGAATAATAGAATTCTACCCCTATTCAAATTCATCCAGTTTTGAGTAGAGTTGACAATGACACTCATTTACAAAATCTATAACTTCAACTCCAAGTTCAACTTCAGCTCGTCATAAAAGTGAGCCAAATTTACATAAAAAGTCTCGAAATAACTTTGCAAAGTTAGCTCTAGTTTACAACCAGGTCTGTAAATAGCAAGGTATCCTGCTAATAACCTATTTTATTTCCAGACATTTTTTTGCACAAGTAGCCAAACCTCTGAAGTTGATTGATGTCTTCTTCAGGAGTTTCATCCTGATAGGATTCCGACTCTCTGGCTAAGTTAAGGTGACTTGACTTGAATTAGATTGGATGGAGATTGCATTGCACTGCTCTGAGTGGGTCAATCAATACCGATCTGTCTGGAGATGAAACACATTACGCAACACTTTGCTAAAAGAATTGCTTATTTTCTGCGATACCTTATTGCACCATTGAAGTGTTTTCTAGTCTGAGGTCTGGCAGTAGCATTCTTATTATTGCCGGTAACTCGTGCATTATACGGGCCGAAATGAAATAAAGAAATGGATGGGCTCAAAAAGTATTTCTATTTTCCTTGCCTCCAGAAACCCCTCTGTTAAACAGAGTCTGTTTGGCTAGAGAGAAGGGCGAAAATAATGAGGAAATATTATGGAGGATCTAATCCTAAGGCAATAAAGTTGGTAAGTGTGTCAGATTGTCACTCATTTTTCATGTGGTTTTATAACCGCCTTCAGCAAGAGCTTAGGTTCGCAAACAAAACTTCATTTTTAAACTAAATTACCGTCTTAATGATTTCGGGAAAAGTAATAACTTTAGCTTTGGCAAGTATTCCATAAGTTTCTTTCTAAAATTATAATGGGAACGACAGACAATGGAAATTCCGAATTCGGAGACAATTGTGCTTTAGAAGGATGAACTTTTACGATGTCACAATACAGAAATTTTATATAAAGTAGGAACTCACTTACTTTTATTGTTCAAGTAATTGCAGGGTTAGATTGACGTATCTGCCAAAGGAGCACAATACCGGATTTGTTTGCAGGTGAAAGTTTAACGGGCCTGGTTTAAAGTACAGGTGTTGTAATAAAGAAATAAATCGATGTAATTGCCAATTTTCCGATCAATTGTTGAAATGGGTAAACAAATATTCCAAACACGACAACAGCACTTTGAGGTTTTGTCTGATCAGGCCGTAATTACCTGGCAAATTACAGAGTTGTGTTCTGTACGTTTAATGGAATGGTTCCAACATTTCTGTACATTTTACAAGTATTCAATTCAACTGGAGTTGAAAGATAACACAAAATTTGAACAAGCTTTTCCTTTCCTGGTTCTAGTTCTAATTTTGTCATTATTTATTTCATGATGACACCACCATAAGCCAGACCTGAGCTTTAAATCCAGAATCTGAAAGTGAAGTTTTACTCATTTCAAACTTTACTTTAGCTTTGTTTGGATAAAATTATATGTCACATTCCCAACTCAAATGCACTCAACATGACGTGAAAAGACACAAGTTCCTACTTTCCCTAGTCACTCACTTCTCGTTAGTTTTGTCTAAATCCGTCCAAACACGGGGAAAGTTGGAGAAAGGTGTAAACACATTCAGACCAGGTCGGATCAATTATCGTAGAATCCCACAATTTTGCTACAGGTCGAATATTTCGACTCGTATTTCACTAGCAATTGAACTTTGAGTAGTTTTACCTGTTCCACGTCAGGTCAGACGCGTCAGGTGACTTGAGAACTTTGGCCAAATGTGTTTCCACTTCCTCCCAGTTTTTGCGATATCTGTGTCGAATCGTAATCGATACTCGCTTTACTCCGGAATATGTGGGTAGGTAGGTGGCTTCGTTGGCCTTTTTTCGGATAAAAACCCAGCAAAACAATGTTGATGATGATTATGATGACAACGTCAGTCGCTGAAGAGAAATTTAGCCTACCGTTTGAGCCAGAAAGGTTTGCCAATTGCCAAATTGCTCCTTGGAGTTGAACTGTTCTGTTGTTTGCTTTCTCGGTGTCAGTTTAACTTTCCTTACTTCAAGAAGTTGGACGGGTAATTGTTTGGCAGAGTTGGGAAACCGCTGGGAACCACAATTCAATGAGGAACCGATTCAGTGCCAACTTGATGTCAATTGTTTACTTTCACTTTAAGAAATGCTTTCCAAATGGGCTAATGTTTCGGAAATTAGAACAACTTGCTTTTCAATTTGTTTTGTTAAATGAAACTTCAAGCGTTCTAATAGAATCCAATTCTATCTAAACCCGAGCCTTTTCCTGAAACTCGCCCCGAAACCAGAATAACATCCTTACTCGGCGGAGACAAAAATGAAACTGAAATGAAAACGGAGCCTGCTCGGAAAGAGAGTGAGACGATACCCGGGTAGAGTGGAGGTTGAGTAGAGTAGCCAGTTGGAAACTACCCGGGTTGAGAAGTATGCTCCGGGTTACAAACTTTTCCTCATATCCGCTCCAAGTATGATGTGACGGGTGAGAAGTAATCAGAACAGCAGGTTGAGAAATGAGTTTGAGACGAGTTTGTCGGTTTCCATACTTGTGCAAGGAAATTTAACGTAGTTCGGATTTGGCTGGCTACAGGTTACGGTCTTTTTGTGAATAAAGCATTGGTTATTCGGACAAATTTTACTTGGTAAAAGTTTAAATTCTTACCTTAACACGGTCGAATAAGCTTTAGGCCAAAACGAAATTTTGGCAAAATCAAGTTATTAAAATTGCTGCAAATTAATAAATTGCTAATAGATTCTGAATAATGAAAAAAATTAAACAGAGTGAATGCAATTTTGGCAAGGATCAATCTGCTCCAGAACTTGGAAAGGCTCTCGATTGCTAACTGGACAAAAGTAAATAATGACATTTCCCGAATTGTAAGTTAATAAACTAACTGGTGTATTCAAACAGTAAATTCCACACGATTCGCGAATATGTATCACTTGTTCAATTTTGCTATAAATTCTAAAAATTTGAGCAGGTTCCTTTACCGAAAATGTAAAAGTTTACCATCGGATTTTTAATAATTGATAAAAAAATAATAATAATTTCATAAAAGGTTGAGTTCTGTCATAATCCAGTTTTTACCCGCAAATATGAAACACACCACAAAAACTACATAGATAACTCTAAAATTGGTTCACTTTCTCCACCTGGTCAATCTTACCTCGAAACTGCACTCGCCACTGCATTGTGCTCTCAACATCCACTACAATTGAATTGGTGCAACACGCACAAATCTCATTAACAAAATAAACCCTGCAAAAAGCGTCCTGCATATTCCCATATTTCCTTTCTCCTTCATAATCCATGAATTTGGCTCCCACCTCAGTTATGCCATGTTAAAGAAACTTTTCTCATTTCATATTTTTGCACCAAAACCTTTGTCTCTAGAACCAGACTCGACTTCATCCATATCTGCCACCAGTAAATTGTCCATCCTCTCTGGCCCAGTCACCCAGACCGGGTGGTAAACTTGGCTAGAAATTACTTCGGCCGTAGACTTTCTCTCCTGTTTCTGTTGGTGTTTATAAGAATTATGGCACACCATCCCAGCCAAACCAAAGTCTTTCCTATTTGTACAGATTTCCTCGATCCAAGTTGAGTTCGAAGGTGGTTATTTTATGAGGGAAATCGGCCTCATATTTTACTCCTAATGTTTACATTTACGACGATTCCCGTGTCGATGGGAATGTTGATATCATATCTGAGATTGTGGGAGAGAAAGCAGTAAAAGGTGGGACCCTTGGAGAATTCAGGAGCACGTTGCCAAACTCTGGGAGAAAGTTCGTAACTTTCTCTGTAATATTTGTGGCTGAATGCTCCCAAAGAAGCCCCACTGACTGGATCTCATCTACTACAATCACCCCATGACACTAACCCCGGGTCAAATTCGGGTTAGCTTATTTCCTCCTTATACCCCCACTGGTGTGTTACTTGGTTCAAATACTTGGACTGTGTTTTGGCTCCAATAAGCAGTTCCAGACCAAAGGTTGGTCTTGTTTGACGCTGAGTATGTGAGAAATCCTGGCTTTCTTTTCCAAGGGTTCTTTCTTCCTGTCCCGGGATTATCTTTATGGGATTGCTGCCCTCTGATTTTGATTAGATAGAGTGCAAAATTCTTATCTCCACAAATACTGAGCTGGATAGAGAGCTGAAAAAATGAAATGAAATAAAATCAACGCAGAAATCGAGGCTGTAGAAAGAAATTGCACATGTCAGCTCAGCTATGTTTACTTTCTCCAGGCCAGATGGGCTTTAAGGAACAATGTAATTTAAAAATGCTAGATTTTTACGTTTTTTATAGACTCCCATGGCATCTTTCTTCGTATCTTAGCTAACTTCGTTTTTAAAATAGGCAACGTCCTCTAACATCAACAAAAATTATGTAATTAAAAACCAAGGTTAGTAACCAAAATATATTTAATTGAACCTAAATTTTTGACAGTCGACGAATTGTTTTTGTAATAAATCATACATGAGCTGTTTTTTTATTGAATTTGACATAAAAGAAATGTTTTTTTGAAAAGATGAAAGCACTGAGTTCTAAAAGATTAAAAATTGAAATATTGGAAACCTCTCAATTTCCAGTCAACTAAACAAACAAAGTGTTTTAAAGGATAAATTGTTGAATTTCAAAAAGAAGGCATGTCACCGTCAAAGTCAGGTCTTTTTTATTTTTCAATCCTAATAATACAATGTTTGACACTCTTGACTTCTCATTTTAAAATGTTCTCAAGTATTTTCTCCGCTTGTCACAGTTTAGTCCCAAACTGGAAATTTAGGCTATTCCATAAAACTTATCTAGATCAACAGTTTATTTAAGCAAGAATGCAATTATTTTTTGCAGCCAAATACTAAATACTTAACAAAAAAAGTAGTCATAAAATAAACCTTCCTTCTATTTCCTTTACACTCCGTTTCGTTTGAACTCAAAAAAGTTTATAAAATAAAACTATTTCCCTCACTCAGAAATATCAAAGACATCAGATTAAATCTAAAGTTGCTCCACAAACAAAAACAAAGGATTTTATGTCCTTAGGAAACCATCAAAGTCAAAGGTAAATGTTTATTGTGGAGTTAAGCATAGGTTTTATTTTTTAGCATTTAAAACAATTTGCTTACTACCACCTAAAACTTAAAGTTCTTACTGAACATTTGTCGGTGCTATAGTTTAAGCTCTGCTTTTTGTTGGAAATGCACCCATAATTCCCATTTGTGGGTGGATGCTTGAGTAAGCTTATGGCTTTTAGTTTGGTAACTTCCAGTTTCCATATTCTTATGCATATCTCCTTTTCCCAGACTGGGAGCAATATCGTTAAAATAAGTCTGACAAAAACGGGTCATGAATCAATTCCAGAGAAGGAATATAAACAAGGATTACTTCACCATAAGAAAAAGTCAGCACTGTTCCACTCCCATAAAATTCTGCATTTATTTCAAAAATATCACTTTCCCAAAAATATTAGAATCTTATAAAATATCTAGACTAACAACTTTCTCCTTACTTTCACTTATCAACTCACCTGCATTTAAGTACCAAAAAAATTGTGTCAATCGCAAAATTTTTGTGACAAAAATAACCAATCAAATCAATCCAATTGTAAACCGTGTCAGGTAAAAATTCAATTTAAAACCAGGCCCACTTTAACGCGGAAATGCCATTATTTCTCCAATTACTATCCGTCAGACAACACGCGATTTCTACAATATTTGTAGAATATTTCGAAAAAAGCCATTTGGTTGTCCTTCCTGTCATTGACGTCGATACCGAACTTATGTGTAATTGCCCGGGTAATGTGGTCGTGTGTGGTAAGTAGCTGTAAGCTTAGTAGAGCGAGAATAACTGTTATGCAGCCCCATTTTAATGTCTGGAAATATGAATGTAACCGAAACAAACTTGACTTGACACGATATCAGTTGACACAAGTTGTGTCCTTAATATCAGGGAGAAAGGTAATGGTTTGTGCAAAATCTCTTACATAGTATATGGCCAAGATGCGTGGAAAGGGAGCGACCCTCATAAAGGGTGGGATGTCACGTTAAAGATAATGTTAATGCTTCAGCCCCATTTTTTTTGGTGACATGCATATCTTTCGGAGTTAACCAACTTTTGCTTTATGACCTTAACATCCATAAAAATGTTCGGGGTGGAGGGTAAAGTGCGTTAAGAATGAAACGTAATTAAATTACATTATTTACACAGTTGGCTAATTTAATTAGAATTTTGGTCCTGCTTGGTTGCATTTGTGTTTAGTTTTGTATCACGTATTTGCGTTACAGAGATACTTGAAAAGAGTGAAATAAAGTGTTTTAAAATGTCAGAAAAATGTAAACTCAAAAGGTACGAAACCCTGAACAGTTTCATGTTTCAAAGTACCTTGAATCAAGGAAAGAGGTCATATTCTTCTATAAACAAAGCTCTTTTTAAGCTAAAGCGTGTACGCATATTTGAGTTTTACTCCGACTATTTTCATCCATCCACTTGAAGATACTTGCAAAGTTACGTGTCATGTATTGGACCACTTTATCCAGAATAATATCGTGGGTATCAAGTATTGTGGTGGATGTACCAGGAACCTGCAATTATTCATGATTTATAACAAAATAAAAAAATATCTGTGATATCATAACATGTTTCAAAGTACCTTGAATCAAGGAAAGAGGTCATATTCTTCTATAAACAAAGCTCTTTTTAAGCTAAAGCGTGTACGCATATTTGAGTTTTACTCCAACTATTTTCACCCATCCACTTGAAGATACTTGCAAAGTTACGTGTCATGTATTGGATCACTTTATTCAGAATAATATCGTGGGTATCAAGTATTGTGGTGGATGTACCAGGAACCTGCAATTATTCATGATTTATAACAAAATAAAAAAATATCTGTGATATCATACTACACCAATTTTAAATTCAGTTTTAAAGTAGCTTAATCCGGACCGAGTTCAATTAAAGGTCTAAGAGTTAACAAGATACAAAACTTGCTCCAGTTTCAACTTCATCCCATTCCGAATTCCTCCAAAATCACAATTGTCAAAGTTGACTTAACTTATCCCTGTTTTTTGGGTTATTTGTATGTAAAGCACTTTTTCACACGCACTCAGTACCATGAACCGTGCTGCAATTGTTTTTTATTGTTACTACTTACAAGAACGAGTTCATTCCACATAATCTCATCCACGGAACTAGTTGTTGGAAGCACGTTGTGCAGAAACAATTTTGACTTTGCTTCACTATTCTTTTTGAATTGGGAATGGAAAATGAAAAGTAACTGTCCCAATATCCATGTCTCTTACGACTTGGTGCTATTATAGCTCAGAACTAAAAGAATTACACACTTTGCCCTTTACATAACTTGTCTCAGGGTTATAAGCATGTTGCTGCACTAAATTCGGTATGATCATCAGGTCCTGACTTTGTTATCCAAATTATCTGAGATAGCCTTTAGCTTTTTTGACCGGATAAAAACTTAAAATTGGCGACAAAGCTGTTAAATCTAACACATTGGAGAAATGTTGTTTGTGATACTCATCTGGTTGCCTATTTATTGTTGCACCAGTTGCTTAGCTTACATTTGTTATAGCTTTTAAAAGTATTCGATTAAAATGTTCTCATACTAAAATAGGATTGTGCTAATTTGTTAAATCACACATCACAAAAATTTTCCGGTCGAGTTAAACCCATCATAAAACGACATGGGTAAGAATGCAGGAATGTCACCTGAAACCTGAAGATAAGAAGAACTTGATACCTTTAATTTGACCATTTCACGTTCAACACCTAAAGTAAGTTGGTTGGGTTGGAGCTGGGGTCGGAGAAAGTTTGAGAAGGTGAAGTTCAACTCCCCTTTAATGGCTTTTATGCAGCCAGAAAGATTTCTGGACCCAGGTTGAAATCACATGGAAAGAATTACCTTTGTCAAAGTGATAACGGCCCATATGGGGCTTAAATGGGTAAAACTTTGATCTTCCATCTGATTCGGGAACCAATTGTAATGGAAATGGGGAGTCAGATTGACCAGACCTCACTTCCTGGAATATCTGGTAACTGACTTTCCCCACATGTTTGTTAAAGACAAAATAACTCAGGCACCCATATTTTGTTGGAAATCATTTTACACGGATTTTGAACAACTTTACGGTTGCATTATGGAAATTGTAAAGGTTTTAAGTAATGTTATACACAGGTCCTCTCTTCTTCCACTCCAAATTTATTTTCCAAGAGCGGAATTTGTCACTCAACCATTTATTTCGTAATTAATAGTCTTCAAGCTATCCATCTAATATCGTTGTTTTTCTCTCCTACTACGCTACAACTGACCATTGCCAAGAAAGACCAAGCCTTGCCAAACCATAAACCAAACAAAACTTTGTTCCCTGTATCGGAGAAAGTGGTCTCGGAACAAAGTGCAGGAATAAATAAATTGGTTTTAGTGCAACGCATAAAAGTTTTATACTCAACGCAGTATTGAATCGTTTCCGTTACGATTCATTCCATTCCTTATGTCTTCTCGATCCCTTAAAACTTTATCCGTATCCCATATCCTTATTGGAACAACTTGTTCCCAACAAGTGATCCCGATATCTCTGAACATGACCCCTTATCCCGTGGGAGGTATCCTGATGTAATTTAATGTGGATCCCTTTTTACTTTACTTTTGGC
>JAAXNX010001292.1:0-18770 GCA_036491905.1 Folsomia manolachei
TGACATCCTTCAACCTCTCACCACTCTGTATCCCTGCATCCGTCAACTTCCCTGGTTTCCACCAAGTCAGCCATCTTTGGCTACGTCATTCTCCGAACCAACTAAACTTGCAAATCTGATGTTAAACTTGTTTACTGATTCCGTAATCCCATATATTTTGGGAGAACTCTTCAAATTCCACTTTCCACTATCCTTTCATGATCGGCTGTCAGTTAGTCCGCATAGAAATTTAGGATGGCACTTGATACCCTTGGAATCATTCCTGGAATTGGATGCAATGCTAGCAAAGCAGGAATTGAGATAGGTCTCAGCCTTATTTTGGTGTGATATGGAATAGATCAGGAGTGAAATATGAGAGTGAAAATTGTGACGAAGAAAGCATAAAGTGATGAATGTTGAGTGGTTGCTATTGCATTGGAATATGGCAATATCTTGGGATTACAGATTTGTGGGTATCTCCCATATTTTGACTTGTTTGACTTAAGATTTATATCGGAAGCAAATTGGGAATGTATTTGAAAATGTGCATACCTTGTCATTTGTTAGTCTGAAATGTAAAAATACAGCAAAAAATAAAGTTAGATAAGATTTTATTTGACTATTTAAATGCCACACTCACTCGCAAGTAAATGTGCACTACCTCCTCATAGTACACGGCTTCTGGAGTAGATTCTGAGGAAGAAAGCCAATCCGACTCGTTTGGAGAGAGTGTCGTCGTAACGTTGGCTAATTGGCGATAAAACGTTCTCTTCCTATCATTCCATCCAACCTGTTGTGTCGCAAGTATACAAATACAGAATTGCACATCACACCCCATCCATCATATGTTGAAACGGTTGCGTAAATTTTTTATTTTTTTCCTTACCAAAGGTGGGAAGCAGATGAGGAAGCTCAAAATCCAAACACAGGCAATCAAAATTTTCGCCTTTTTCGAAGACATAATACTGGGATACGTCACCGGCCTGGATACAGCCACGAATCGATCGAACCTAGAAAAAAAGGATTTCTCCATTCAGTCGAGTTTACAGAGATAATGCACCAATTATGGGAACACTGCTCCATTCCTAATCCCAAGTTTTGTTTGTTATCAGATTTGCATAAAGCATCGTTTACGTAAAACCTTGCCAATTACTTTTCTTGGAGTTGTCCACTGAATTTTGCAACTGTACTGATAACGTGGAGAAAGGCATTTCTCTCAAATGCAGCATTTGAAATGCTCCTTACCCAACTCGAGGGAGCCGTTATCATTCAACTAACACTTCCAAGTAGCCATTATCAATGGAATAATAGAATTAGGGGGCACAAAAAACTATTAAAACACTTACGAGATAGCACATAGATTCAGGATGGAGGCTATAAGGAAAAGTTACATGTTTCAAGTTAGTTGTCTTCTCTTCTATAAATCTTAATCAAGCTCCACACCTCCTATCATCATGTTACCTTACCTGTGCACATCCAAACATCCACCGCGAGCCACATGGAGCACCACAATTCTCCAAAAATCCAAATTTCGAAAATTTCCCAAGTGGCAGAAAATGGAAGAACAGCAATCCCAACCATTAAATCAGCCACGGCTAAGGATACTGTATTCAAATGCACATGTGCTCATAATCCGGGTCTATTTCCTGCATAATTATGAATGCTAACTCACCGATAAAAAGATTGGTAACCGTTCGAAGTTTGGTACTCATGAAGACTGCAGCAATCACCTGGAAAAAGAGTTAATGCTCACGTAAAAAACAACACCTTATAAATTGAGCAGCTCCAAAAAACTTCCCTTACCAAACAATTCCCCACAATAACGGCCACATTGATGAATGCAAGGACAACCAGGGACACAAAGACTTTGGCATCTTTCCATTTGACCACGTCAAAAATCTCTTCACACGACACATTCAAGTAGTTGATTCCAAGTTCATTCTTCATCTTGACGATATTTCACCACAACTCTAGTTACAGTAACTCACGGAAATTTATAAATATTTATCCTCCCACTGGCACAAACACTCTTAAACTTCCACATCTTTCCTTCCAAAGGGCATTGGATTAGTTACACACTGGTTCAGTTTGTCCACCACACCCCCACACCGGTGTGTACCCTACTCACCCACTTATTCCTTAATGGGTGAGTGATGTCTCAAAGTCCAATGGCACGTAGGCACCGTCTGCTGACGTGGGGCTGTCGTGTCTGTAAATGAGACAACTTTTCTCAGTGGTCAGGGTTTTAAAGTGTATATAATTCTCCACAAAAGTCTTTTTAGGTTGGACTACCCGAGTGGCTGGCTACCTGTCTGTAAATGAGACAACTTTTCTCAGTGGTCAGGGTTTTAAAGTGTATATAATTCTCCACAAAAGTCTTTTTAGGTTGGACTACCCGAGTGGCTGGCTGGCTGGCTTACCCAGCAGCGTGTCCTTTTATCGTGGATTTTGCCAAGAGTTTTTGCAATAATTCATGAAAACAGGAGAGTTGGGGCGATAAAATGAAAGTTATTTATTGGAGAGGAATTGCATGACCTGAGAGCCAGGGAAAGAAATATCTTCCAAAGTTCAGAACAGGGCAGAAGTGGTTCCTTGCATGTCTCTCTTCTTTGACGGCATGGTTCGGAGTTGGGCTCATGTTCTCTAGAAACGCGATCCGATCCCTCTCACTGACTTTCTCTTTCTCTCTGAATACCAAACCACACCATACTCTGGCTACTTATCTATAATTAAAGATTAGAGTAATAATAAATCTCGGGCCACTTTTATTTCTTTCTTTTTTCATGCAAAACCAGAAGGTGATCCCTTTTTGAGTGCAATTCCACAATTGGATGGAGTTCAACAAATCCGGAGAGTAACGTGTGCCACGCCACGCCACCAGTTCCCAACTGACCAGACCACATCATCAACTTTATTGAATCCTTACAAATTTCGGGCTCTTTTTCCAGGACGGAAAACAGATGAAGCTGTGTTTTGCCAGAAACTAAGTAACTTTGACCAATTTATCATAGTCCATTTCAGAGCCCCCCTCAAATTAACTTGGTGTGGAAACTATACTCCTCCCACGTCACAACAAATTTGGAGTATGAATACATTAGTGATACACGGAAAGTCATAATACTTCAAGTTTTCAGTGGACGGCGTATTTTTCAGTGTAATCCCATCATTTGCTGGAAATTGATTATTTCCATCCTGACCGAGTTAGGCTTGAAGAGAAACGAGGCTCATTAAACACTCTTCCTGGAGCCAAAACGCAGTAACTCCATCTTATCCAACAATTAAGTCTCTTTCATCACTGTAATCAAATACAAATGCATTACGAAAAAAAGAGTTCTTTTTGTGTCACCAGTGTGTCTTGCAAAAATAAGGAGTCCAAACATTCCCATTTCTTTCTGCTGATTATTATTTATTTCCCTACATTCCTTGACAGTTCACAAAACGGCCCATTTTTCTCATTCCCACCATTTCATGGAAACCGAAACAAACTTGTTTTCCAATTTATAAAATTCCAAACCTACTCCGTTTAAAAATGCAGCTTGCCAAGATTTAAATTAAAAGTCAAAGAACGGCAGCGTATCAAATTATCCGAGAACAGAGTCAGTCTGTGGACGTGAGAATGTTTCTCTTCCAAGAAAAAGAGAAAGTTAAGTAAAAGCAAGCCAGGTCCTGGTTCAAAGTATGTAATGCATTTATAGGAATAATACTCTAACCAATCACGGAGTAGAGGAAACCTTGCCCATATTTCATTCCATGCTCTCCACCAAATGGTCATTCCTTGGCATTGAGCAATCCATTTCATGTCAGAGAACTTGAATATTTACAACAGAGGAAACATTAGAACGCCAGAGAAAGATCCATGGTTCAGATTTTTTGCTGAAGTGAATCAAAGGAGGAACAGGATTGCGTGGTTGGCTCCTTATGCGTCATTCCGCCAATGTTTTACCAGAACTACGGGATATTAAATCATGGAAATGAAATTATCATCAACCAGCCCAGCCCAGCCCAGGGATCCTTTGATACATCTGTGAATCTCTGATAACCAATCTAATTATGACGTAATTAAGCCAAAGTAGACAATGCTTTGTTTTAATTCCACAATTCCTTCTAACTCTGAATTCATAGGGCTGCTACTGCTAATGAAGGATGGGATGTGTGTCACATGCATATTAATTCAATGGAGATCCTATTTCAAGGGCATAACCCAACCAGAGCTAATTCCTTTTCCCAATAATTACTTAACTCGAAGGATATCCCGCTTTGATCGATGATGCGACAATTGTCGCAATCAAGAACATGAACCACTACAAAAGCTGAGTATTGTTTACTTTGAAGATTACATCAGGGAAGAGAAACGACAGGGTGGGAATTACGTGAGATTTTAGGATGTCAATTCCAGTGTAACAAGATCCTTCTTAAATTTAAGGGAAACACGTAGGTGGCAGTGAAAAGTTTGTAATTCACAAACACACCGAACAAAGTTTCACATTTTAAAGAGAAAGTGAAACAATATCTTTGATACAGGATTTACCTACCTACATTATTTCTGTGTATGACTATTCCATCGGGAAATAAATGTATTGCTCCTGTTCCCCTCTACTAAAAATCCGTACTTTCCCCAGAGTTAGTGAAAATAGTTGGAATTCTATCCTGCACATTAGCTGAGGTTACCAACTAATGAGTGTGGGTGACTCTCGTTACCATTCCAAGAAACCAAGCCATCCACCACAACTAACAATCACAGCACAGCGGGTGAGTGTGGTCTCAGCTTGAATTCAGGCTTGGCGTGTGGAATGATTAAAACAATTCGAGTAATGAGGAAATAATTCTATTACTCCTTTAATTATGCTTACTTTATCCTTTCCATAAAGCCAGAATCCAGGCTGATTACTTACATCAACTTATGACTGCTCAATAACAAGGAATTCATGGATGATACCCTGAAACGACTCTTTCTTCCCAGAAAGTAGAACATGATCTTAGTCACACCTTCAAAGAATTATATGCCCATGAGAAATTTAAACTCTAAACAAAAAGAATTAAACTAATTTCCTTCATGGAAATTAGCTCACTCAGCAGATTTCCAATTCAATCCTTCAAGGATTATCCTTCAAGGATTGTCCTTTGTTCCCAACTGGTGGCTTTTTGATTACTGT
The DNA here is from genome assembly GCA_036491905.1 of Folsomia manolachei. Classification (NCBI taxonomy): domain Eukaryota; kingdom Metazoa; phylum Arthropoda; class Collembola; order Entomobryomorpha; family Isotomidae; genus Folsomia; species Folsomia manolachei. The sequence goes on from JAAXNX010001292.1 coordinate 5,133, forward strand.
CATCCACCCTTTTGACCCTGCTTTAGTCCGTGATCTAAGAAACTGGAGGATAATGGTTCTTTGTAATGTAAGAGCTGCAATTTAAATCAGACGAGAGACTGGCTGGATGGGAGGCATAATTATCCTTCAAGGATTATTCTTTGTTCCCAACTGGTGGCTTTTTGATTACTGTCATCCACCCTTTTGACCCTGCTTTAGTCCGTGATCTACGAAACTGGAGGATAATGGTTCTTTGTAATGTAAGAGCTGCAATTTAAATCAGACGAGAGACTGGCTGGATGGGAGGCATAATTCAGTCAAATATTCAGGTGAATGGTAAAAGCGCTCAATTTCCTTTGAGTAAAAATCATGAAAGTGAAAGTCATAAAGAATACCAAGTAAATTTTGAAATGCAGGCAATATCTGCCGTCTCCTTTCTTTCTTTATCTCTTCCATTTGCACAGTTGGGACATTTTCCTTAACAAGTTGAGAATTTCCATTCTCAACGACAACCCATCCCATGGTTGAGTGAGCATTGGAATTGGCCAACTGTGGAGAGAAGCCATTCCTTCAAAGAGGAAATCAACTCACCCTCAGTTCACTTTTGGAATTAACCAAATTTGACGAAGTAGCACATTTTGAAACAAGATTATTGTCTGTGATGGAGGAGTGAGGAGGGAATAAAAAAATATGCATTTTCATCCCTGATAGGATTGAGTCTCTCCTTCTAATGGTAGGTAAATTTTGTGGGTGAACCTTTCCCTGGTGACATAAAAAACAGAGTTGATAAGATTACTACTTTGTTTCCTTCTGTAAAAATGATCATGAAAAAGATGACAGTGAAAGGTCCGATATAAAAGCTTGTCTACAAAAAAGTCATCTTATCTTGTTACAATTGGTGCTGTAACCGTAAAATAAGCACATTTATGATGCTCATACCAGAGACACTGCACTGCAGCTCTTTTCTCGAAGGTAACCTGCAACGGAAGAGGCAACCCGTCTTTTTCCCAAAGATATTTTGACACAACACGAATCAACACTTGTTAGCGAATCACGAAAGGATTTTTTCAAATGTAGGATAACTCGCCTACTCCTTTTTTTACTCAACCAACCTTGCTCCGAACAAACCAAGGCCCAGCAAAGTGTTGAGTGACGTGTTTCTCTCGAGCATAATTGGCAACGACAAACTGAGAAGATGACCAAAATCTAGAGACAGCTTCACACACTTAGCCACCAGTTCCTGGCTGCACCAGAAAAGGTAAGTGTGGCAGAGAAAGTTTAGAAAGTTTTGATAAGAAAACTAGTGGAAAATGTAGGACTCCACTCCAATTGCTGAGTGACCTACCCACCTATCCAGTTGAGGAGAGAGGTTACATTTTCCTAAGCCCTTAATTATAACGGAACAGCATCCCACTTTCTCTCTGGGGTTGAGTGAATATCTTCACACTGCATCCTACTCTTTTTCTACACATATTTAGTTTCACCAACCCACGCTAACAGTTAGACAGACGGACAGACAGTGTGTTGGGTTTCAAGGATTAGGTAACGGAGGCTTGGTGGCAGAGGAGTGAGCCTCACTCAACTCGACCGACTTCAAAAAAAGTTTCGACTACTGCGGAAATGCCAACTATCTTTGGAAAGAAACGTAAACTAATCGCAACAGCTTTGTTTTCTATCAATGCAACAGATTACTTTTTCCAGGGAATTTTCTTTTACGTCAACCAAACCAAAAAAGAGTTGGTTGGTAGGAATAATGCAGTTCTTCGGGTTTTTAATCAGGAAATATTTTATGGACTCCCAACCTGGTTTCGGAGTTGTATTAGAAAAACTTTTTTTTGTCTGAGATATCTTGGTTTATTCATTAGTGTAAAACCAAGTCCTGGCAAAAATGTGTAGACAAACTAATCCAGCAATTTTAATTTGTGGATTGTTTTTTTGGAGAAATTAAAATTTTACTTAATGGCGTTTCGTACCTAGATTCCAGCGTTTATTCCAAGTCAATAACTCGCATTTTGAATGGATTCCGTAACTCGTGGCGTATTTTAATCCTTTTGAAATTCAGGGATTTTTGCAATTTCCAGTGTTTTTTAAATAAGGAACCATTTAATTTGCAATTTGCAAATTTCTCCATCAACAATGTATGCAACTTTTATATTTGTTTGTGACTCGAATCAATGTTATAAACACTAATTACAACTCAAACTGCGACCTCATACTGAAAATGTAATGAGACCCGTTCCATGACATAAATAAACCAGTCGTCAATCAATCAAATATCACTCACACTCAGTGATAGCATAAAATCAAAAACAAGATCTGTGGAGTATGATTTCCTGTACAAATAAAAATATGTGCCACTGTCCCACCCAACTGGGTAACACCATATCAAGTATATCTCCATGATGAAATGCACACCTTACCCTAAACTAAGTATAAAGCAATGCTCCATGTTTGCTGACAAGAATGACAAATGTGAAGCCTCCACTTTTAAATTTTGAGTGGAACCAACAAAAAGTGGAGTATCGCATCCCAATAAAAAATAAACAAATAAAAAATATCAAGGGAAAATCACATTCCAATCGCTCATGTCCAGCCAAGCATTCACTCCGACATGAATCAAGCCACTGATTGAATCCAGAAGAGTATCAACAATTTACCCTGAATTGAAAACAAGTGAGCAAATACCATCTTGAAAAATGTAAATTTACGAAAAACGTATGCAAAAAAAGTTGCGGAAAAAGATGCGGACGACTGGGATGCTACAGACATTTGTATTCAGACAAGGTTGGATTAGAAACGAATGGAAATGGAAACTTCAAATATCTTAATGAAAAGTTGAGACGGATGGATCACGGAATAACGTGGCCAAACTTAGAAAGCGTGGTCGCAAAACTTTATATTCCAATGTTTGTCCTGCTTGGTTTGGCAAGCATTACGTATTAAGATGCAGGAAGGATGGATGGATGATTCCCACAATTTTTGGTATTCACTACACAGGTGAGTCGGACTCTGGACTGGATTGGAGCCTGAGTAATCGGGCTATCATTTTGGTCAGGCCGGATTTTGATACTGTATTCACTCGTGTATCACCAACAAAGCAACTGACCAAAGGGCAAGGATAGAAAGGTTGTAGATTACTATAAATCTGATTAATCAACCTGCCCCAGAATACAAAGGTGAGACACATTTTTAGAAGAAATCTCTTTGTTTGTAGCCAAATGTATTCCATGTTTTGCTCTGATTTCTTAAAAATCAAGCTTCCATCCATCCATGTAACGCATTTTCCAAAAAAATGACGGCTTCACAATCAAATGATATTGAATTATGTTTCCTTTTCTTCCCTAAATTTGGAAGACCACTTCCTCAACAAACCCAATCAAGTCCAATCCCATCTCTTCAATGTCATAAAGAAACTCATTTATCAGACTTTGTCAAAAAGTGTATGCATATTTTGATCAAAATCCAAATTCTTTCATCCCAACCTTCCTTGTGTGGTCAGAGAAAGCTTATCTAACTCCACAGAGAGATTGATATCACAAAATGGAGCAAGTATTGAAGTGGACGCGTCCGAATGAACAAGGAAAAGATATCATTCTACTAAATGCACATTCAGCCCTGGGATCTGATACCATTGGGAAAAAGAAATGATGGGCAGGCAGGCAGGGTGGGGTCGAAAAGAGTTTTTGTCCTTTCTCCCACTTTCTCCAGAGTTGACGGTTGGATGATGGCTGCAATATTTAGTACCCTGTCCCCAGCCTGTGCTCCAGTTCCTTGGAAATGGAGTTGGCGTTGGTGGGGCACTTTAAGATAAGGATCGTTGTCCTGTGGCTGATAAAATGGATGAGGACACGCCATCAGCCCCTGTTATCCTAGGAGTTGAATGGGATTGAATTGAAGGAAACCGATGGAGAGATTGGATTTTGGTGTGCTTAGTCAAGTGGATTTCTTATATAGCTCACTCTTCAAATGATGCACTATCTCCACCCAAGCAGGTGGAAAACAGTAGAGATGAAGATATCAGGAGGAGGACGTGGTCTCTGGGCCACACCCACCCACCACACCACAAGACGGGAGCCACACTAATAAAAAATATGTGAGGGAATGCTCACTGGTCTAAAAACAGACAGATGAGTGATTTCTCAAAATCTCATGATTGGTTGCTTCCCTTCCAGTCTCATTTTTGGAATGAATTCAGACACATATGCCTTATGTGGAGGGTAAGGAAGGATTAAGGATTCCGTCCAAATTCCTCATCGCTTGTTTCACTTCACTTAACGCATCTCCAGTTTTCCACCCTTTTGAACTCTGCCGATAGTTTCGTGGTCTGGTTTTACTTCTTTTCAACTTTCCTCTCAATCGTTCAATCATATTAAAACAACTTAATTGGCTCATTTCCTCTCTTCTCTCAGATTTTGGAAGAGTTCTCATGACTTCCAGGATACTGACCAAACAGGCTCACACCGCGTTAGGATTATGCTTGGATAAGTAGCTCGCCCACTCCAGAGTCTACTTTGGGGAAAATGAGTTATCTCCTTCGGATTGGTTATTCAAAGAAAGTTAGAGAAAGCAACGAAGGAAATTAACAATAATCAACTGTTTTTTTGGTATTAGCACCATTTTTACGAGAGGAAACACAATTCTATCCAGTTACTAACTGACAGTTACCTATCCTTACCATGGTTTCCTATCGTGTAAAAACTTTCTTCATTGAATCTTGTGAAATTCTTAAAGATGATGTCCTCCAGGGGAGGAAAGTGTCCAAAATTGGGATAAAATCTCGGAATTTGGATCCTTCCTTCCTTCCCTGCATTGATTTACCAGATAGAAAATCAATGGCCAAAAACTCATCCCGACAACTTGCATCATTACGACGTAATGATGGAGAGAAAGTACAAGAATTTTGCCAATTGAGCACACTTTCTCGTCTTTTCTACTAAAAATTTATTTAACACTCTCCTCCTTTCTTGGAAGACTGGCCGTAGTTAACTTTGAGGAAGACGTCGAATATTTTTAGACTGCTCCAAGTCAGGGATCATCAACAACAAAAATCCCTTTGTTACTTTTACTGATTTGATGGACTTCACTCCGATGCTCGGACTCTTTTCTAACATGAACCAATATCAATTTGGCCATTTATAAAATAGGGAACAAAGGAGTTAATCGAATTGTTACGTACATACTTATATATGTCTATGGACACTTATTTGAGGACTGCGCCTTTCTCTAATCTGCTTTCCAATTCACTTTATTGTTCCCTCGTTCTTCTCTTGTCCTTCCTCTCATTTATGTAGGAACGTGGTCCAGTTTATTTAAGGTTAAAATCTCTTCACCTCTCTCTTTTATTCTGGAGTTGTTCTTTTCCAAAAAACATGTCCATTCTACAGGATTTTATGAACCAATTCTCTTCCAACTTTACAATCAGGTCGTTCCCCATCACCTGCATGTAACGAGTCAACAATTGTTCTCAGCCAGGAGTGGACACTTACTAGTTTATCTTTATCGGACATTTGGAACTCATTTTCTAAAGTGATTTCAAATAAAATGGAATCCTTCCCTGGTTATGTTTTCCCAAATGAGGGACGGTTATTGTATAAAGGGCTGTGCAACATGCTTTTACTTAGGAATTGAAAAATTCAGCCCCACAACCTACTCAAATCATTAAATGCTCTCTCTTTGGATTGGATTGGATCCCAAACTTCAAGACACGCACGTCCCAGATTTTGAAGGATAGATACGATACCCCCGTAATTTTGCAATCAGTAGGAAAACTATTCCTAATAATTCTTGACATTTGGATAATTGGGAAAGGGCTGTGAATAATGTGACCAACTTACAAAAGTTTGCACAAGCCACCAACCTATTGTCGGTGGGTTGCCTTGTTTGCACAGGAGATTACAACTCTTCTCTTGACTGTCATCTTAAGTCACCTCCACCCAACCTCAACTTCAACCCTTCCCCACTTTCCATTAGGCCAGAAAGAAATTCAAATAAAGACATTTATTCAATAGCTTCGTTTGTCTTCATTCAACAAACACTTTCTCCCAAAGGAGACTTGATGAAAAGGTATGATCATCTTATCGCCTACAACCAAATGAGGAGAGCTTGTCGAGTCGAGACGGAAAAAAGAATTTGGCAGCCTTAGGCAAAGCAGTTAACCTATAGTTGCACAATTTGCTCAACTTTCCTAAGGAAAGAGTTACATATAATTTAATACTTTGCATTTTTTGTCCGGTCTAATTTAATAGAAATAGTTTATATTTTCAGAGACACCAGCACTTTTTGGAACCATGGTGGTTCAACCGTCCCACAAATTTATGAAACCCAGGGCTAAGCTCTCAGAAAATTGCTTCTGTACTCTTTAATAATTTCTGTTTTTTATTGAAACAAGCGTGAAATGGAGCCTGGAACTCTGCCTTCTGGGCTGACAAGACTTTTAAACTTATTAAGAATGAATCTCTTGTCGGGATGGAGTTGGAGTAAAAATGGGTCGCTGCTGGGACACGCGGTATGAGTCGCATAACAGAGCATAATATTGAATTAGATATTCTAAAGATGTACATTGTATTTGTCTTTCCGTTGATGATGCCATCATTCTGGGGAGAGTTTTGGGATTTTTGTAGTAAAACTAGGGAGGGAGAAGTCTTTATTTTGTAAATGTCAGGCGACCAAGTGTCTCCAAGAAAGTGTTGAATCATGAGCACGTGATCTTAATACAAATTGGGGACTCCAACTTGTAGCTGTTTCTAAGAATTTTGGAGATATTGAAGCCAGGACGAGGACGGTATTTTTTTAAATCAGTCCTTCCAATAACTTTTTGAAATTAAATCAAAGTTTAATGCCGTACTTAAAGGACAGTGTCCGATCAATGGGAATAATTTTTGAATCTCCAATCACCCCCAATATCACGGACGCTTAGGCCGATAACCACTGCCGACAAATTTTCTATCGATGTGTTCACAGATGCCTCTGTAGAAAAAGGACACACCAATTACTGCCACTTATTATTCATTCCTCCAGGAAATTCCATTGGAAAAGTAAGGAGAAAGGGGTGTGAACATGACCATCACTTTTGCGACATGTGGCAGCAGGTGCGCTCAATGAGGCTCATTGAATGAGGGAATGAAAAAGGATCAGAGACCAATTGCATTTATTAAGTGTCCAAGTTGACAAATTTTATTGGCACATATGTCTACCGTTGATATTTTACTGATAAATTTCCAATGATGATATACCCTGTCAAAAAATAAGTTTCAAAACTATTCCTTCAATCACTCATTTCGTCCAGCCTGACATTTATGTGGCTACCATTCGTCACTCTTTTTAAATAGAATCATAATTTCCTGAGGAAATTTTACTATCCTTCAATAAAATCTGAGCCTTATCGAAACATTAGAAAAATCGCTACCTTTTGATACCGTGGGTAAAAGTATTTCCCAAAAAACTTGTGTTATTGCCTCTACCATCCGCGAGGGACTTGTAAAATGGCTGATACATTACCCTAGAGTTTTGAACAACCCCTTTTTTCTTAATGGTCTGTCCCCACTTGGTCTTATTGATATTTGCTCTCTCTCTCCATCCAATTCCACTTTGGAGAATGCAAACCTTTTCAAGTAACTCATCTTAAGGCACATGGTCTCAAGCTAACAACACTTTTTCGGGAAAAAAATCTATTTTCTAGATATCATTGATTTCCTGCCATCTCATTCTACGGCTGATGCTTGCTATCTGTCTTTACTTGCCTTTCTCTTCTACTTAGACGGCTTCCGGGCAAGCTGTTACGTAACGGGTATCCTTCTGGAAGAATCAATGGGGCGCATTTTTCTGGAGTTACTTTAATTTTGTAAAAAATCACACAATTTCATCATCCTTAGGTAACCTCATATGCCGTATATTGGCACTTAAGGACAATCCCAATAAGTTGGTGACTTTCCAAAACAAAGCCGTGCAAACAAACTAGAGATTGCATTTATACCCGCCTTCCCTGTGTTGGCTAATTTTTAAGAGTTTACCTCCTCCAAATCCCAGTTCCAGCCAAAAATACAACACTTTTGGCAACCAAAACCCAGTCAACCAACCTTTTCTCCCATATGTGGGGAATCTTGTCGAGATTAGGCATCCGACTCAAAGGAGCCAATCCTTGTAGGAAATCCGAAAAAGAATTTATTAGCTTTCCCCCTTCCAACACATTTCCTCCGAATTTACTTTGAATGCAGTGGAGAAAGGCTGTAATGCCTTCGTAGCCAGCTGTGGGGTTGAATCAATATAAATACAGAACCTCTTGTAAATTCATTAACTGTCAATGCAACTAGAAAAAGTAAGTAGTTGTTAGTTGAACAGAAATCAGACAATCCACCCACCCACCCACTTTTCTAGCTATTGATTGATTATTGATTGACTACTGAGTGAAGGATTGATACAAGAAACTAGAACAAGGAAGGAACTTTGTGAGGTATAACTTTCTCCAGGAAATTATATCCCTGGAATAAGTAACCAAATCAAGTCCACATTATTGTTGGCATGAACCTGCTAATTTTTTGGACATATAAACTTCTCTCCCACCCACCTACCCAGGAACTCAGCCATTGATTGAGATGTTTGAAGGAACAATAGTCGGATCGAATATTTACTCTGCCTTCTTTTCCTTCTGAGTATAGGAGCAAATTGCACAAAAAAAAGATAACTGACAACCCGATCCTGCTTCTCCAGGAACTACATAGCTGCCCCAATAAAGAAGGTGTATGGCCCCAAACCACCTGGGAATTCGGGAGGGCGAGCAGATTAAAGGTTATGTATTGTGAGAAGGAAATTCACAAAATTAATTGGAACACTGTTCATAGGGATTTGTGAGACTGGGTGAATGAAACAACCATCATTTCTTGTATCCTATTTCCGCATCCGAAACTCGTACAATTGGGGTCTAAAGATTGTGGGTATAAAACAGAAAAAAAGTGCCTGCCTCCCAGCCAAATAGCAATTTAGGGATATTAGATCCATGTAATCACAAGTTTAGTGGGTGAGGCTGTGGCAAGTTCCTCAAGAATTGTAAGTGGTCGCTACATATATATTTAGCCAGGCTAACCCCAGTAATGGATGGGTTATCTTTACTCCACTTTTCCATGAAATGGCAAAAACTTGAGCTGTTTACTGTGATGTGATTTGACTGTAGGAAGGCAAGAGAGACCCAAAAACCAACCTGGCTCCAACTAATTGCAGCTAACGTAGCCAAGTTAGACACAACATTTATTGGAAGGGAAAGAAAGTCTGGAGAAAGTGGTGGTGGTATGGTGGCCTATTACAAGGATGGAGATTACACTTAACAGCTCAACTTGGCTAGGATTTCTATTTGGGTTATGGATAGGATGCAATCCTTTCTCAATTTATTTCCATTCTTTGCTTCAAAGTCAGTCACAGGCTGAGTGTGATGACAAGCATTAAAACCTGGAATTATCATTTATCCCTTTGTTTGTTTGACGGGACGCGTCTGGCTTTCAAATGAGGAATTTAATTCATGAATTAATTTAATGGTTCCTACACACTACATGCTAATCACTACCCAGTTCTGAATCAGAGGATTGTGTACATACTCCACGAGTACCTGATGAATACTAAGCTCACTCCTAATTTGTAGCCACGCTCCAATCAACTTGAGAATGTGGAAACAATCAAAAAACAAAGCTTAGCAAAACTTTCTCTAGTCCGCAATCCATCAAGGGATGTCAAATAACGGGATGATACCTGTAAATCAACACCTATCCACAAACTTAATATCCGACCCAACCGGATGTCAGTCAATGTCCCACCATCTCAGGGAGAAAAGTGTTATATTTAATTATACTACGAGTTTTTATATAAACACAAAACTCAGTCGTAAATCACATTGAATTACGTCAAGGCGTTTGTTTGATGGATTGTTGGTGGGCGGAGGGAAAAAGCTTGCAAAAATCCTGCGGGTATTATTCCTGCTTTCCTAGCCAGGTAAGTTGTTTATGGGGAAATATGGAGAGTGAGTTGGGAATATAAATACTTTGTTGTTTTGAAGGAAACCAGGGAAAAAAGGTATAATTAAATTGAGGGATAAAAACACTAACGCTTTGGCCATGATACGGGAGGCGATATGCAAATGTGCCACTGCCCCAAGTGCAAGTTTGTCTCAATCACCGTAAGGAAATCAAAATCTGGTCGGAAACCACTCACATACATGCTAAACGCCAAGAGTTTATGGAGCCACTTAATATTTTCGGTACAATTGAGATAAAGGTGTGATCCAATTCCAAAAAGTGGACCATGCATATATGACTATTTAAACTTTGTCCCAAGCGTAGGAGGGCCGGACCCGGCCGGTACGTATTTGCACAAAGGAGAACTCATTCGTTTGAAGTTTACAAAGGAATTTTAGACACAAGCCACCCCTTGAGGTTGATGAAGAGCAAGTGAGCTTCATTACAAACTGTTTTATTTCAAACAAAGGTCAATGGGATGATTGTGCACCCAATTCTAAGGAATAATGCATCTCATGATGAAAATAACGGGGTTCCCATCCCTTTTATTTCCAACAACCACAGCCAACAAATCATGGGGTTGTGGTTGTGTTTTGGATGGAACATAATTAAAAAAAGAGTAGCTCTACAAATAAACTCTGAGCTTTGTTCCCCGTTTAGTGGACTCGTGAGAGAAAGTCTTTTTTGTTGCAGAGAAAGAATAACATTGACTGGAATATGTGATCATAGGGAGTCAAGAACAAGAGGCAAAGGGCAGGTGCTCTGTTGTTCCAGAATACAAATACAACAACTGCTTTTTATGCTCAAATGAGGCTTCACATCACAACCACTAAAGACAACCTAACATCAATTTGTTCGACTTCTTTGAATAAATTACTTTCTCCTCCTTTTGAACAGAATGGAACACAACTCATTACTTTTTTATTCTTCTCCAATGCCTGGGATTATTGGGGAAAGGGCCCTTTGTAAGGATGGGATGTTTGTATGCGGTCTCTTCCAATAATTTGTGGCTTATCTTTAAGCAAGCCATCAGTAGGCAGGGACCTTAGCTCAGGTCAAAAAATTGTATGCATGATTTTCTACTTCAGACCCCTTTTCTTCCTCCTGTGACCTAAAGGTCGATGTGGACACGATATGAAACTCTTACCCCGAAATTTCACCCCTTGGCTGTACCACATTTGTAATGATTTATTGAAAAAATAAGACTTTCCCTCTTTCCCTTTAATCTTTGCCCGAGTCTTTACTCCATTTGAGGAGGCAATTGAGGCAGAAAGTATCCCAAAATTATATTTGCATGCCCTTTAAAACTAATCCATTCCTCCCACAAAAATATGAGAATAAACAGTTTTTCATACCTTATCTCCTCCAAATTGTCCATACCCTTTGTGGGAAGCCTTTCAGAAATAATAAAGTCCCTCAGCTCTCTGATCCCAATCCTTTCCTTAGTTTAGGCGTGGCTGTACAATTACGACATGTATTCCAAACTACCTCACTCCCATTCACCTGTGTGCTATCGTTTTTAGTTCAACTTGCTCTGGTCTCCGGATTATTTTGTAAATGTCACTGCAGACTATGCAAAGTAAATATTACTTCCCCAGCAATGGAGCTATTATGAAGCCGTCACTTTTGGCAAACAGTATGAAACTGGATCTCAACTTTCCACCAGGTAAGGTTTGGTTCCTTGGTAAATGTCACTTAGAGCGGAGACGTGTGAGTAAGTATCTGTGACGAGGCAAGGTGACAATCTCGCTGGGAGAAAGGTGCTCTAATTCACTTTCTCCAGGAAGAAGAGAGAGCTCAACCAGAATCTAGTCTTGTCGACGGTGAAACGAGAACTGAACCGTCTCATTCAGAAACTCGACCACATTTGCTCACCATCCCTCTCCATCCAACTCTTTATATGCTGGTTTGGTAGAGTCGACTGCATGTTGCTCTGGCTTGGCGTCGTTACTGTAAGTCCATTGACAAATATACGGGTTGAGACTGTGAGAGGAGAGATGATGTCCTCCAAAACTGTGACTACTTGGTCGCATCTAAAAGGCGGCTTGTTCCATTACTTATGCACTTTTTATTCTGTGGAGTAGGAAGTTTCAAGCAATTTTAAGAATTGCCTTTTTTTCTTTCTGAGACGTTTAGCATATGTGAAGACGAAGAGAGATGGAAGTTGACATCATTAATCATTCCCGAGGTTTGGGGGGATAATGGAGTAACATGGAAAGAGAGACGCCTATATTCCCGTCATGGGAATGTACCCTTGGCAGGCATTGTCATCCTCGGAGGCGTTTGTGATATTTGGTGGAGAATCTAAAAGTACTGGCGTTCAAGAATAATTTTCTAGTTTAAATCCTACAGCCACAAGTTGCCTCCTGGAGATGGGCAGTTATTCTGTTTATCCACATAATCAAAACAGACGTTGCTCTCACTATTTCTGGGAGGAAAATGAAAACAAGCGGCCAGAAAATGTGGTATTTCATTCCATACTTATTAGTTACGACTGGTTCTTAGATTCCAAATAAAATTCCACCATTCGCCGAAGGGGTTTCCAGTCGCAGGTAAAATAAAACCAAACTTTGTCTGGAGACTATTTATTGTAATTTGTGAAAAGGGAGAAAGTTGCAAAGGTTGCAAAATAATTTTTTTATAATATCCGACCACATCTCATTCCCAACGATGCCATGGAATGGATTACAAATGTGCTGACCCAAGTCGTTGATTGTAATTCTATATCCAAACTGATCCAGTTTTTTTTCAATTCTCTCAATTTGAAGTCTGAGAGAAAGTAGAAATTTTTAGGACAAACAAAGACTCTCTGTCACCAGCTAAGGTGGACTGTCTAGGGTTACCAAATACCAAAAATTTGTTTACAAAAGCTTCCTCTCTTCCCCGAGAATTTCTCAAAGTGAGCAAGATTTTTGCGGCACGTTTCTTCCAGAGTTTTTATCCACATGGACTGGAAGAGCCATTAGTTAATGGCCATGAAGGTAGTGACTGCGGTCACGTCATATCAATGTAGAGTAGAAATATATGGACAACCATCTTTCTTACGTGGGATGGCTAAACCTTAGCAACAGGGAGAGATAGGTGAAAGAAGGTTGTGGCCATGTTTTCACCCTTCATGTCCATTTGACATTGATTTGACGTCAGCATTTTTTCCTTGTGTGTCCAAACAAGTAAAAATCTGAGCATGTGGTGTGAGGCAACTGTCTTTTCTGCTTTTCTTTTATTTTTATGACGGTATCTTTCTTTTACGTAGTTTATATCTCACTTTTATGGATCGTAATGTATGTGTACCTGAGCTGCAGGCTTCCTCCAGTTACTTACTTACTAAGGAGAGCATGACCAAAGTCCATTTTAAGTCTCTTGTGACCCAAACCCCATCACGGCATTAGGCTCGGTAATGCCGTTCTTTTACAGAATTTGATTGCGGATGGATGGATGGATGTGGCGCTTATATCAGTGTGATGGACCACATCATTAAACTATTATTTAGAGATATATCCACCATCGGGTAAAGTAAAGGCAATAAGTCCAATTGACTCTCACCACGTGTATCATGCACATCCGACAATAAATGAGCATCAAGTCCAATTGGCGATTAGGCCAAGACATCCGTTGTTTAACACCAAGTCGGCCGTAAAAGTGAGATATAAACTACGTAAAA